>JAFFZR010000044.1:0-15024 GCA_018397195.1 Lethrus apterus
CACTACTTAAACATCAAGGAGGTCTATCAAAAGCAAAAGAAAAAAATAAGAGGTGTCATTTAAAAAAATCGATAATGACGTCATTGCACCTTAAAGCTTCTCTCTTCGTCTTAGATACATAAATTACTGTTATTTAGAATGTTTACGATTATTATTTTTACTAAATTATAACCACTGACGATCTGAAGTAAATGTGTCATTTATTCAAAAAAATTGTTATGTGAGGTACCAATTTTTTTACATCACCGTTTAAGTAGTAAGAAGGTCTATTAAAAACAGAAAAAAAGTGGGTGTTATCATTTAAGAAAAATTATGATGACGTCATTGTGCAAAAACAAATGACGTCATTCCAAAAAAATTAACGTCAGAAGACGGCATTTTAAAAACAAAAATTGACCTGTCCGAGCGACATTATAAAACGCTTTTATGAATTTTGTTCCAAACTTTATCACCACACTGTATATATTTTATTAATATTTATGAGAAACTGATTGAGAAATTTATGAGGAAATGGGACATCAGCATCTAGATACAAACGAAACATGAGTTGGGAAATCATAACAAAGAAAGAGGATATAAAGGAATATAAAAAAGACAAGTAAAGTTACCATTACTGAATGAAGAGAAATTGCGGACGGTTCACATAATATACAGGTGGGATTAAAGTATATAATATTTAAGAAAAAGCGAACTCAACCGGTTTTTTTAAAAACGCTGAAACTGGACGATTTTAGATTTTAAAAATACACATTAATACGTGCGATTCACCTTCCGACTTTCAGTTGTTTTGTAGTTATGACGTCATCGCAAAAAAATTAAATGACAACATACATTTTTTTTTAGTGGAATTCGATAGTGATTTTTCTACCCTTTATGACCGTGCAAAAAATCATAAGGTTGCACTAAAAAAATTCTGAGAAAAATCGATCTGAAAATTCAATGTTGATATTATCCTAGATAACAAATAATTCAAATCATGAACGGTACGTAACTTTCTTGTTGAAGTACCTTTAGTTTTTATTTTACAACCTTTGTAGCGTATGAATAATCAAGATACCATGATAATAATAATAATAATAATAATAATAATAATAATAATAATAATAATAATAATAATAATAATAATGTTCAGCTCGATTTTTCTCACAATTTTTTTTATGCAACCTTATGATTTTTTTTTGCACGGTCATAAAGGGTAGAAAAATCACTATCGGATTCCACTAAAAAAAATGTATGTTGTCATTTAATTTTTTTTGTGATGACGTCATAACTACAAAACAAATGAAAGTCGGAAAGTGAATCGCACATATTAATGTGTATTTTTAAAAAGAGTTCGCTTTTTTTTAAATATTCTATACTTTACTCTCACACTGTATAACGTAATACAGAGAGGTCGTTGGCTGTGCAACGCTCCAAATAAAAAATTCCCCGATCATCTGCGGCCAAAATCGTCCGACAGGTCAACTTTTGTTTTTGAACGCGCATCTTTTTTGATATTTGTCAAATTTTATTACCCCCACTCCTTTGCGTAATGACGTCATCGCCATTTTTTTTAAGGCAACCTTTATTTTTTGTGTTTTATTTCGTTAGGATTTGTAAATCTGTTTTCAAAGGTATACAATTTTGAATAGGTTACATAAGAAAAAAATCATGAAAAACGGTCTTAAAATTTTAATAGAAAGATGAATGAAATATCTAAACAAAATAAGACGGTTCAATCAAAATTAATAGATCTTCCTGAAATTTTATATAGGGCCATAATTTCTTATCCTAAACAACTTTTCTTAGTAAAATTTTGCCGTATCAGGAATCAACTGGATTAATTTGTTCATTTCATACATCTTTCTACTAAAAGTTTAAGGCCGTTTTTCTTGATTTTTTTCTTATGTAACCTATTTAAAATTGTATACCGTTGAAAACAGACTTAAAAATCCTAACGAAATAAAATATAAACAATATAGGTTGCCTTTTAAAAAAATGGCGTTATTACGCAAAGGAGAGGGGGTAAAAAAAATTGACAACTATCAGAAAAAATGCGCGTTCAAAAACAAAAGTTAACCTGTCGGAGGATTTTGGCCGCAGATGATCGATTTTTTATTTGGCGCGTTCCACAGCCAACGACCTCACTGTATAATGGCGATATTAAAGAACTATTGAAAAGAATAAAAAAGAAAAAATTGAAAGAACAACGATAATAATTAACATCATAGGAATTTAACGGAGTTTGTATAAGTCGATTAAAATGCAGTAGTTACGAAGTGAATATAAATTATGGGTAAAATTAGAAGGATCTTAGATCAATATTGATAATAATAACAATTAACTCGAGACAAAGACAAAAATGAAATAATAAACAGAAAAAATTAAAAGGATTAAATATACTTCAAAGTATACAGAAAGTTATTAAATGGACTCACGAATCCTCTTATAACAAACCTGCAGATAATCCAACAAATAATCGTCCACCAATAACCATCTCTACAGAATTCGACAATTTCGCGAGGAAAAACATAATTCCTCCGAAAATGGCCAAGGCGTTGCCAACCATAACCGCTCCTTTTCTGCCCAGTTTATCGGCCAACCAAGAACCAGTCAGCGATCCAACGGTGCCACCAACCAAAAAAATCGACACTATAGCAGACCATAATATATTTAATTCACCTTGCGTCAAAGTCGCCCCATAATTGACGTGTACGCTTTCGTTGCAAAATTTTTTTATGATCTGAAATTTCGACATGTTTGAAAAACACATATTCGCGGAATTGGCGCGATAAATTATATCCCAAACCTTAACCAAACAAAATCACTGCGAGATCACACAAATACAAACACTGCAAGACACGTCACCATTAGAAGGATTTTATTTAATATGTAATACAGCACTATGGTTTTAATGTACCGAGATCTCCATTGGTAAAAATAAAGAATAAAACACAATTGATGTATTTTTTCTTTTATTAGTGTCTCAAATCGTACAAATCCAACATTCTCTTCCTTGTATATTACGCGACAGAATTAATTTTTTTTTTTTTTTAACTTCTAATTCGTTTGGAATCCTTGCATATTCAGTAGCATCCACAGACATGTCCTTTTTTCATATTGGCACCAATTTTAAAACACTTTTCACATTTCGAACACCATATCACAAAGTTTAAATAAAATAAAAGCGCGCAATGCATAAAAGCGAAACCTACGCCCAAACAGTAAGTGTTAGGATAAACACACGCAAAATTAAACAAATGCAACGTTTCACATGTTTCTAGGACTTACGTTCGCTGGGGAATTAACCACACCAATGTTATACCCAACGGGCAATGCGGAACCTATAGTGGTCGATATGCCGGCCAATATTAATATTTTGGTCCAACGTCCACGGAGTTTATCTGTACCTTCCTGAAAATTAACATAGTAGTTACGCTGTTAAATGTACGCCTTGATAATTGTGAAGTGGAATTCCATTGGCATTCTTTACAGTCTGTGATCCAGTTTAGAGCAAAAAAATTTGGATGATAGAAGTCAGTCGACGCATCTCGTACAAGTTCGAACATATTCAAAAATAAAGAAAAAATACAAAAAAACGTCAATTTTATTTATGACTTAATTTTTTTATTTAAACTGTATTAGCGTTATACAAGCTGATGAACATCTCCGCTATTTGTCCACAGGAAGCTGTAGGCGAGGGGCTGTGTCATTGCAAAGCCAGCAGTCCGGCAACGCGCAGACTCTCGCTGTTTAGCTGTGGACAAGATTTGATACACACGCTTCATTTGCATAGAGCGCTCACCTCCGCAGACTAACGTTAGTTTCTGAGCGATTAACCCGTCGTCAGTACGGCTACCGTGAGCGATGCAAATCGAGCCTGTGGTGTTATCGCCGAAACGGCAGTGCATGTTACAAACTGATGTGTGCGACTCCACCTATCGGTGGGAGCCGCAACATCAAGAGTTGTCCGCTATTTGATAAGGTGGTGAGCGTCCAATGCAAGTCGAGCGTGTGTATCAAATCTAATATGTATTAACAATCAATATTTTTTATCAAGCACAGAAATATAAAATTTTCTAAACTTAAAATAAAAACACATAAAATTGTCACCAATCAGTTGTTATGTACAGATACCTACAAAAAAAAACTTACATTTCGTGAATTTGCCATTGTACACAAATATATCAAAAAAATTTCCACAAAATAGTATCATGGCTGCGAACACTGCCTAAGTTTAGGCAGTGTTTTCGTTCATTACACTTTTTGGTTATCACTACCACTTGACAAAAAAAAAAACAACAATGAAACAATGAAACCTTGTTTACATTTTGCAGCCAAATTATTGTCTACAATCGACCAACTTAATAAACGACGATTTTGAAATTGTAATTTTTCAAAGACGGACGGAAAAATCTAAATCTAAATCGTTTCGTTCGTTTCCAGTTCTTCTTCTTCTTAGTTCTTCCCCACTAAGGAGCGATTTTTTGGTTATTCAAATGAAACAGTTGACTATTACGTCATCTACTTAATAGTTACATAATATAACTTAATTTTATCGAATAATCATATAATTTATATACATTTTTAAAGGTAAATAGCGCAAAATAAATGTACGTCAGTATTTTTATATTAATTCATACGTTTTAATAAACCTTAAGGTTAAGGTTAGTTAAAATTTACATATAAATTTACGTTACCTTATTGATCGTCATGATGCATTTAACAAGAGGTTTATACTTAAAATGAAGTATTATCATTACTTAGCATGTCTGTATAAAATGTCTGTATAGCGATAATTTATAGATAGTTGCTTAATAATGATTATCAAAATTTAATTAAATCTTTTAATAAGAAATGTTATTTTCCATTAAAGATTTAATTTTAAACTTGGATAAACTGCATTCTTCAATCGAAAAAAATTTAATTTAACATATCAGTTTATCAATTAATTAAATAGTTTGCAATTTTTTTAATCAACTCTGTAAGGTCAATAATGTGTGTTTTCTTCTTGACAATTTCATTTTTTACAATCTAATCTGCAAACATTAATTTGCTCAAACTTGAAAAGAAAATATACTTTTGTAATGTGTCCTTATTTAATACACTTTTTTTTATGTGTACGTATACAACACAAATTTCCATATTTTTAAAACAATTTTTCCTTTTAAATTCATTCAGCAAAAATGCGTCAACACAACAGAAAGTAGGATTGCAAAATCAAATGGGAAAAACAAGGACCTTGCTTTTCCCATTTGATTTTGCAGTCATTAATAAAAAAAAAAAAACAGTAATGTTCCCAATATTGTGCCTTGTGGTACTCCTAATTTTAAGTCGTGTGCTGCTCTGAACAATTGAACACCTTAATTGCAAGGATTCACACAGTACCGACTTTTCTTGGCCATTATGTAAGCTCACGGCTACTTGATTGATTGCTCTTGTGAAGTTATTTACTAAGATAACAAAAAAATCAAATGATGTTGAATTCAGAATTTTATAATCTTTTAAACTGCGTGAAAAATATAGAACGTACTTCGCAAAGCAACCAAGTTGCTCAAGTTGCTTCAGATAATTACAAAGACGACACGCGATGTGTCGTTAAAGTAATAACTGACCACTGAAGCGGCGGCTCTCACACCAGAGCAATAAGCAACAGGCAATATTTTTTTAACGAGCTCTCACAATATCAATAAATATTTCAAAAAATGTCATCAGAAACACAACCACTTCGACTTCTTCAGATGACGACATTTTTTGAAATATTTATTGATTTACTGTGTGATCGTTAAAAAAATATTGCCTGTTGCTTATTGCTCTGGTGCGAGAGCCGCCTAACAGAAAACAATAAGCCAATTAAAAATACTTTATTTCACAAAATCAGGCACGCATACAGATTCAAACGGACGGAACAATTGACTAAGTAATAAATTAAATTTGTACGTCGTTTTTTATTGTAATACTAATTGTATGACTAGAACGTCGTAAGTTAATACTTTTTTAAGATAATCACATCGAAAACGACGCACGTATCGTGTACGGTGGGCAAGACGGAACATAAACCGAAAATCCACCAGTACCAACCGCACTGCCAACTATCGAAAACTGTATAACACAAAACAACGCAAGCACTTGCATGGCAAGTAATAGCTGATTGATTATTAAGGATAGTATTGTCCAATAAATACACATTTGATACAAAACTACTCTACAGATCTTTTCTGATGACCTGATGACATTTTTAAATTATATGCATAAATTATCTATGGACTAATGGAAAAAAAATATGGCACGATATTTTATATGCGTTATACATGGTCGGAAAATAAATTTTCAACAATGAGTACTGAATTAGCAATTTTCGCAAAATCCGGGTGACTTGGGGGCACTTTAATCAAAAATGTTTTTTTTTTTTTTGATCGTTGGATCGTATTAATAATCAAGACTCGTCGCCAGGATAAGAAAAAATCAAGTTTTTCTCTGTCAAATTTTTTATTTAAATTTTGATCCAAAATCTGACTAGTTGCGCATCTTCCGCCGTATTCGAATACATTCGTTGATTAGATGCCGCGAGTACAAAAAATGTTACTTCGAAGATCATGTAGGCTTTGCAAAACAAGAAAACTTACTCTTTTCTAGAAAGAGTGATGAGATTCAAAACCAACAATAACAAAAAAGAAACGCTGACAAATATGACGTCAACAAATGAAATCGGCAAACCATCAATCTTTGATAAAAACATTTTCCGACCACTGCACATAACGGTTTAAATCGTAACTTATAACTTTATTGTCAGACCATGTAAGTGGATTAACGTTCAATAATCACAGACGGATCCAATAAATTAAATTAAATTAAAATGCAAGCATCAAAATTAAAAAAAAAAAAAAAAACTGAAATAAGGATACAGAGCAAAGCAGATGTTGCATTAAACATGGTAACTCCGCTCAGGAATGCCAACAGCTCAAAAGCAATCATCCCTAACGTAACGATCAAACCAACAGTCAACCTGCAATCGAAATCATGTACCAAAAATTTAATTTGTTCTTGTGATCGATGACCGAATAAAAGAAACTAAACAAATCTGAATCACAAATTTTCTAAAAATACAACAAATTAACGCGTATCTTGCTTTACAATGAACGTCCGGAGTTTGCGCGTCCGTCGTTATTTAAAATCTTATGCAATGGTGTTGCAGGCCGATCATGTCAATATAAGGCGACTTTTTGATTTCATTTTTCCACTTCTTTTTAAATGATTATTTTTTAAAATATTTTTCCGATAATGTATAAACACAATACAACATAACATGAACATTTTATTTTTTGAGAGACATCTTATCATTAAACATTTGATAAATAAATGCATTTACTGTTAAATTTATATCACTCGATTTAAATTTGTTTTATTGCAAATAAACAGATTACAACTGATAAAAGTAAAAAAAATATGTTCACTATAAAAAATAAATAACAAATTTGTAAAACGTACACGTGCTACAATTATTTCTTCATTGGTACGACTACAGATAAGTGAATCAATTTATGTGACAGCTGACCATGAAGTAAATGACTATGTTTAAAGTTAACTTTTCATTTACTTTGGCGAATTGAATCGACGTCAATTGGTTAGATAATCTACAATTATTTTTTATAGAAACAATTATTATAACAATAGTTTTGACAATGGTTTTCATAGAAAATGATTAAAATTAATTGATCATGTCTTGATGGAAATGGATGCTAGATTGTCAATATTTACTGCATTATTAATATTATTATTTGTAAAAAGGGGTCGAATCCAATTATATAGGTTGATGGTGACCACGACAACTTAAGAAATTATTTCATCTTTACAGCAGGACTTGAAATACGTGGAAAATCTAATTATAATAATAGGATGACCGATCTAATGGCTTAGTCACTAGTAATTAACGCCTAGGGTTCAATTCCTGGTAAGACGAAAAATTTAGAGATAAAAATATGTAATGTTTCTGACTTTGAATTACGACCGAATATTCTAAATAGCTTTTTATCCATTTTCTATTTGTAAGATAGCTAAGAAAAAATCTTTAAAACTTATAGGGGGTAATCAGAGAAAAATAGTCAGTCGGAAGACAAACTCAAAAAATCAGAAACATGACAATCTTTAAAATAAAATTTCAACGTGGCCAACTAAGATTTGAACCTCAGACTGATCTAACTAACGTCTAAGCAACTAGACCTATAATCTTAAAAGAAGAAGCTTAAGGACTTTAATTATAAGTTTTTTAATCAATTGAGTGTAACTATAAAAAGAACACTGATTCAACAAAGTACATATTCGATAGTTTCGATATCAAAGGGGTTGTTCATTTAAAGACTCACTGTTTTTGTTGTGCCTCGTAGATATCCATTGTGGAATTTTCCGGTAAACAAGTCCTCACACTCTCCTCCACGCTCCATAATAACGTGGCCGTTATGGACAGGTGAGCTATCAATATCAAAAACTTCGTGGGTATTATTCCTGTCGTGTTGTACATGCCCACCTGCAATGTTAATTTTTCATTCGTATACGTTAAAAAATTTCTTCGTCGATCACCTTTACGGATGTTTGACGTCACTTTCACTTATAAAATTAAATTCGAACGCGTTCGAAAACGACGTCCACAACAAACGTCAATATAAATTCTAACCTCACTTCTTCTCAACTAACTTGTGAATCTGACTCCCTGACTCATCTAATCATGCACATGCGGACATTGCAGACATTTCTATTTTGAATACTTATAGTAGCGCCATCTTACCATGCAATGGCGAAGCATACTAAATAAATAAAATTATAGATCAGTAGAGAGCGCTGGATTTTTTTTATAATTGACACCGTTGATTGAATACACGTGTATTCAAGGATTTTAAAGGATATGAATGATAAATAACAAATGTTTATTAAAATTTATAAAAACAAATTTGGAAAATTGACGTCGAAATACATAGTATTGGAGGAGACTGGATAGGAGAAGATGGCGGTAAAAACAGCGAGAAGAGCAATAAAATACAAAGTAAGGGTAAGGATGGTTCAGTGGCGTAGCGAGCTTAACTCGCGCCCGGGGCACAATAACTTTTTAGCCCCCCCCCCCATTCGAAAACCATATAATATTATATGTAAAATATACTCGCAAATTAATAAATAACTAAAGTAAAATAAATAAAGTCATAGGCTCAAGAAATTTTTGTTTTGCGGACCATTTTGCGCCCCTTTGTGAGTAGTGCCCGAGGCATGATACCCCCCTTGCCCCCCCCCTCGCTACGCCACTGGGCCAGTTATGGAGGAGATAGACAAGAAATAGAGAAAGAAACAGATACGATAAAGCAGGATTGTCAACGTTTTAGGTGGAAATAGTAGCTAATGAGGACAGGAAGGTGCATTTAAGATGGAAATATGGAAGGAAATAAATGGGGAGAGAGATATAATAATAAATACTGATTTTATTCCATAGGAAATATCAGTATTTACATAACTTTAGCTTGTTAATTGTGCTGATTTAATGTTAATGTTGGTTTGAACATGCTGAGCATTTTGTCATGTTAAAATATATTATGGGTATCACGGGTTAAAATCGATGTATTTGGAGGATAAATATTTAGAAGAGCAAGAAAGGATCATTTTCATGAATGGAAATGAACACTGGTTAGCGGACGGCAAGAAATTGTGTTGGTGATGAACGTTGGAAGACAAAAGGGCAAAGTTCAGAGTTGTATGAGAGGAGGATTCAAATTGTTGTTGGAAAACAAACGGAGGATGCAATGAATAAGAATGTAATGTAGTATGTGAATGCCACAAAGTTTATTATTATTTTTCTACTTACTTCAAATTAATTAATTAATTAATTCTAATTGTTAATTATAATCAACAAATAGTCAAGTAAATAACTGAATCAATCTACATAAAATAACGTAATTTGGGTGATAGTATGATTTGTTAGAGGGGTGTATTCTAAGCATAATGCCGGATTTGAGGGGTTCCTCGAGTATCAGTGGCGCCGCTATCGCGAGAACGAATCATTTTACACAAAAAACTAGTTTCGAATAACAAAATTATGAAATTCAATTTGTAAGAGAAAAGGTCTCTTCTCTTACAAATTGATTTTCCTAATTTTTTTATTCGAAACTTTTTTCCAACACCAATACTTATCGATTTATTTCGTTAGAAATTCACAAACTTCCTTATTTTCATCTGTTTTTTGCCTTTACCTCCCTAACCTTTCACTTTTATCGAATTTTATCTATTATCAAACTTAGAGATCATTTAATTATTAACATCTTTTGTTTAAAACTTTTTTCTCTACTCACAATACTTTCGTAGTTATTGCTTAGTTTATCGATCGAACTCCACGATATCGTCGTTACGCGTTTTCACGGACGCGCTATTTCAAATGTTAGTGCTGCTTAGTCCAGTCAGTAGGTGAATCAAGCCAGGCGCTGAGTGTGTTCTCGGCATTATGCTCAAAATACACCCCTCTAACAAATCATAATATCACAAAAAATACGTTATCGCATGTAGATTGATTCACCTACTGACTGAACTAAGCAGCACTAACATTTGTAATAGCGCGTCCGTGAAAACGCGTAACGACGATAGCGTGGAGTTCGATCGATAACCTAAGCAATAACTACCAAAGTATTGTTAGTAGAGAAAGTTTTAAACAAAAGATGTAGATAATTAAATGATCTCTAAGTTTGATAAATGAAATTCGATAAAAGTGAACGGATAGGGAGGTAAAGACAAAAAACAGACGAAAATACGGAAGTTTATGAATTTGTAACGAAAAGAAAAGTATTGGTGTTTGAAATGATTCGTTCTCGAGATATCGAATTAAACGTGTTACCTCAAATCCGGCATTATGCTCAGAATATATCCCTCTAGCAAATTATACTATCAGCCAACTTACGTTATTTTATGTAGATTTTGGCTTATTTTTTGATAGATTTACTGGACTAAAAGTAACATTTGATTATTGATTGTTTATCTGGTCCTACTTATTTCCCTATTTTATGAGTACAAAAGTAATAATTATTTTCGTCTTAATTGTTGTCATTACTTTTTTAATTTTAGAACCCACAACAATAATAACTGTAATTAATTTATTACAATTATGACATACGTATATTTTACTTGACCTTAACCATTGCCCTTATTAATTCATAAAACATTAGCGCGTGTTACTATAACAGGTATTTATAAATGCTTAGTTCTATAGTTGTATGTCTTAAATACCGCAATCTTCACTACATGTTGTATACGAAGTTACGCATTTTCATTACTTTTTATCGCTAGGTGATTTATCTATAAAAATATTAAAACATGTTTCTCTTTTGTGGAATTTTCGGGTGTATATGTGAATTTACTTTGATTGCGCTCATAGCGTTAAAAGTTTATGAACGTGTAACTTTGGGTGTAGCAAAATCTAATGTTTGTTTAGTTGGAAAAACTGTTTTAATTACTGGAGGAAATTCAGGTGAATTATATGGAAACTTATCAGCTAAGTTGTTAGTGAAAGTTTTTGGATTTTTCGTTTAAATATTTTTTACAAAGTTTAAAATTATCACTTTTCAATGAAGGTCTGTTACATTCAAATATTTTTGACTTACCGGTTATACCGAAAGTTGTTATAAACTTCTTTATTTTAAACGGAACATCCTTCAAACGCCTTAATTGTTAAAACGCCTTAATCCTTAAAACGACTAAACCGTATGCATTTAATACCAGTGCGTGTCCGGAAATTTTTTTCCATTACTGTACATACATTATTCCGATAGCAATGCGTGTCCGGATTTTTTTTCCATCGCTGTACATACATAAAAAATGTCACTATCATGTAAAACAAGACGTTTAACACATTGTTGAAAAGACTATAAAAAACCGCCTTCAAAAACTAAAAAATAAATACATCGATCCTTTAAAAAACAAAAATTTCTTAATTTCATAAGAAAATAGAAAAATGCGTTTTTCATCTCGTCCACGTTGCAACCACAACTTTATCAAAAATGTCGACGTAAGCTTCGAAATATTTAATTTTTTAAATTTATTAAAAAATAATGCAATTTTTGCTCGTAGTAATTAAATTCCTTGTCGTGCTATAGTGCGTCATTGCGTTTGAATTAATTATTTGAATTAATTCAGAGTTAATAGGTTAATTAAAGCACTATTTTTTTTATTAAAAATAGGACTCGGTTATCAAACAGCATTGGTTCTTGCCGGCAGAGGTGCAAAAGTAATAATAGCAGACGTAAAAAACGCCTCTGAAACCAAAGAAAAAATCATAAAAGAAACTCACAACCAAAACATCATCACCAAATACATCGACTTGGCTTCTTTGGACTCTGTAAGAAAATTTGCCAAAGAAATAAACGAAACCGAAGAAAGATTGGACATTCTCATAAACAACGCTAGTGTAGGTGGAGTGACCAATATTCACACAAAAGATGGTATCCTACTCAACATGCAAATCAACCATTTTGGAGGATTCCTCCTGACACATTTACTGATCGGTAAATACGTAAATATTTTAGAAAACAATCAATTTTCGTAAATTGCAGATTTAATGAAAAGAACCGGCGAAGCTCGTATAATTTTCGTCAGTTCTTTGTTGGCTTTCACGAACAATCTAACCGTCGAAAATTTGAATGAAATTCCAAAAGTCAAATCTCCTTACTTAAGATCGCTTTACGGATATGGTAACTCTAAATGTTGCAACATCATCACGTCGAACGGATTCGCCGAGAAATTAAAAGGAACTGGCATCACGAGCAATTCGATCCATCCAGGCGTAGTTAACACGCCCATTTATGCAAATACTTACGGAGTGGGCATGGGATTCAAATTTTTCAAATCATTGGTGGAATTAGAATCTTTAGATGAAAAAAAAAATGGTGAAAATTGTGAACAAAACCCTCCTCATTTTACGTTTATTTCATACATTACATTAGTTATGCATCAAACATTTCATTTTACAAAATTAGCGGTAACACATTTAACAACATAGTTTCTTTTTTCTATTAAAATAGCGGCAATTGTGCAAAGAGAAAAATAGTTAAGTCCTTCGCAACATTTAAATATAAATATATTTAATTTATAAATCTTTGACTTGTGATACTGTAATTTAATTTGTGGACTGCGATTAAAATATCGTTTGTACTTGAGCAATATTAATTCGAACTACTACTTTTCTCTTCAATATAATATATTCGTTTTATTCGTAGACCGATAAATATTTCTTCGGACTTACAATCCAACGTAAGTCCACGAATCCATGAATTTTGATCATTCATTATGTAGGGTATGTATTTTCATTATTATTTTCGTAAGTACACTTCAGCTGTTTTTAAATTAGTGTAATCTATGTATATTTAAAGAAACATTTAATTAGCAAGTTTCGAACCACAAACAACGTACTAAGTTTAATTTAGAATAGCGTCGTAATTTTAATTGAACACTTATATATGAACCACAGTTAAAAAGCTTTATACATTTTTGGAATATCTAACATAAATACTCATTCTGAAATAAGTCTCATTTTAATAGGTGATAGCTTGGTCCAAATTCGCAATAACGACGGTTTTATCATCAATTTAAATCGGAAAATGTCCTTATTTATATGAGCATTCGATTCTAAATACGGTCCTGTAACCATTATAACGTGCGTCGTATTGAAAAATAGCCTCCTTCGGCGGAAATAACATAAAATATTGCTAAAGAATTTAACTATCACCTGATAAAATAGTGGGAAACATTTCAAAATGACTGATATTTTAAAGTACGTAATTTCGATTTTTATTTTAGTTTGTTAGTTTTAGTTCTAGCATTATTTCTAATCATTGATGAACACTTTTAGGAACAAAAAATTTAAAAAGAAGACCAAAAAGGGAAAAAAATTGCATTTCTGTTGAAAATACATAGAGATCTATGTACAGATGGGCAAATTTCGATGTTTTAATAGGGAATTTCGATAACCATAAGAGATACAAAAAATTACTCTACAATCCTCGATCGCTTTTTTGGAGAAAAATTCAATGGTGAAAACCAAAGTTGGCTATCGTCTTTTGTTTTCGAGTTATGGGCAAAAATTCGATTTTTTCAATTTTTATGCCTATATCTTGCTTATTTGGAAAAATGAAGGAAAATAATGTCCACGTTCTTGAGGCACTTTTTTGATAAAAATGCAGTGGCGTTGTTGGTTTTTTGAAAAAGTTCTCGAAATTCGAGTTGTGACATAGAGTTATATTTTTTTATATGGAACTCATAGTTGGCTGTGGCTTAACTAAAAAGAGAATTTTATTCCCTTTTCAACAATATATAACATGTATGGTCAATTAATAATTTTAATACAGATTTTTCAAAAATTCATACTTTTCAAGGTCAGATCTTCATTTTTGCGTAGTAGGCGAATAAAGTTTAATATATTACTATGTTTTATTCAGAGTAATAATAATTCTGAGCTGCAAGTCAAACATAAACGCTTATTCCTTTCTATGGGGACACATTATAGACATTTTTTCGCTTGCTTCCCTCTCAGCACTCCAAAGCTCGAAGAACTTATCTGGACTGAGAGGGAGGGGTTTGGTTACGGCCACGATCGTCCTACAGATGTTAAAGCCTATTCCAGCATACGCTGCAAGGATTAGGGAAACTTGGGAAACCTAATCAGAATAATAGACGGTCGGAAGGCCAATTCAAAGTCACAAACATTGAAAATTTATATCTGTGATACCTATAAGTTTACAATGTCCGCCACTAAGACTTGAACCCAGGACCTTGAGGTTTATAGTCTATTCACTAAGCCACTAGACCATCAATCCCATAATATAA
This sequence comes from Lethrus apterus, assembly GCA_018397195.1. Taxonomy (NCBI): domain Eukaryota; kingdom Metazoa; phylum Arthropoda; class Insecta; order Coleoptera; family Geotrupidae; genus Lethrus; species Lethrus apterus. The sequence goes on from JAFFZR010000044.1 coordinate 14,824, forward strand.
CCCTATTTAAAAATACTAATAATATTATGAACGAACTAAGAGAAAATGTTATATAGTGTGTTAATTCTGTACCAACGTCAGTTCGGAGTGTTTCAAAGCGATGTCAATTGTGTGTTGCGAATGACGGACGTCAATTTAAATATTCAATATAAGTCTGACCTTGAAAAGTATGAATTTTTGAAAATAAAATTCTCTGTTTAG
>JAFFZR010000047.1:0-10132 GCA_018397195.1 Lethrus apterus
AATCAAAGCACCTATTAATAGGAATTGAATGATCTAAATATATACAGGGTGTTGTATTTAAAAAAATTGAGATATGCCCAATTCAATTTGACTGAATTTACGCGTTAGGAACGAACACCCAGTATATTAAAATACAACTGTAAACACATCTGAAGGTGTAAGTAGGTCTCTACTAAGATATTTCAAAATTTCGTTCACTTATTCTAAAAGGTAATTAAAATACAACCGCTTTTTTCAAACGATGTAAGTGACATAATTTTCAGAAAATCCAAAATATCTCGGAAATTAACGAGTTTAGGGATAAAGTATGTTATATCTTTTTTGTTCATATTTTATTGGTACTTCCAAATATACACACTTATGAAACACCCTGTATACATATCAATATTTTTAAATTATAGATCAATCATAATCCTACAACTATTTGCAGAAACTTTTTTTCTATCTGTTACTGTTTACTAGTTATTGAAGAATTTCCTACCAGTGAAACAGCCTGTATAATGAAAAATATCTTTCTTTTTCAAAAATGTTATTATTAAACCCCACAATATTGTATTGATTAGGGTGAACATACGTACAACATTTCGCTGTATTGGAGTTATAGCACGCAAAACGTTCAGCATTCAGCATGAATGTACAGCAAAACGCCTTTTGAATTTGAATTACGGAGCGAACCCAACCCACATCCCATATATCCATATATCTTTGCACTCTAAATGTACTCTTAATAATACCTTTTAAATTTCAATTACGGAGCGAAACCAACCCAACGTCAGTGTTTCTAACTATTGCTGCTTTCCATTTACCCTTTTGTCTCATCTCAGTTGTGTGAGATGAGCAAACACAGCTCAGATCAGTTTATTCAGTTTTATAAATGGAACTCAGTTTTTACACATTTGTACTGTCAAATCTGTCAATGGTTCCTGACATACAGCTTTTGCTTAAAACAATAAATGATAATCTGCTAATACAAGATGCATTCAATAAATACAGACAGTATATTGTGGAGGTAAATAGATGTCAGTGTAGAATTGTAGCAATAAGTGCATCAAACAGAATGAATTTGATTTTATTTTAGTTTTTTGATGACAGATCATCACCCATCCTGCACTAGTCTTCTTAATTTCGTAAGGCATTTTAAAATAATAATAAAAAAAAACAAACCTGTAAACTATAAACCTAATCAAACTTTTTCTCTCCCACCACTTTCTAATCCGCACTCACTTATCTGAATATGGTTTGCAGATGATCACCAGACTCATATGAAACTCACTTAATTAATCTGAGCAGAAATGAATAGAACGGCCGCTTAAGTGAGTGTAAATAAGTGAAGTGAAAATCTCTGAGATTTCATGTAAATGGAAAGCAGCATATATATTTAATTCCAAAGACGGGAGCGGGAGTTTGAATGTGTGTACAGCATTAATGGATTGGAAATCTGGTCACCTCAGTATTAATATACGCCATGTTTATTGCGTAAGACAATGTAGAAAAAGGGAATGCCCCGATTAGTTAAGTTAAAAACAACATTTTCACAAATTGCGTAGACATAGACATAAGATGAAAAATATAAAATACAGTACATTATTTTTCATATTAATAGTCATATATTATTTTTATCTCCGATAATTATAACATTGTTAGCCAATATGATTCTCATTTAACATTTATAAAAAAAAAGATAAAAAACGACCTTCAAATCAAGAAGTACTGTTGCGGAGTGGAACATCCTCATACATGATACTTTTGCTTTTGTAAGTGCAGTAATATTTTTTAAAATAATGTACATATATGTTCGTATATGTACGTTATGTTCAACAATACAAAAATTATTGTTTGTTGTTTATATTTTTTATTTTTTTAAATGACTAGATAATAACGTAAATGTCATTATTTACTAAGAGAAATATTATCATTGTGGGGGTTCGAAAACGAATTTGAAAAAATTTAAACACATTTCAAAATTACAACGTACAACAACATTGGCACAAGTTGATTGGGCCCGTAATTTGCAGGATTCAGATTTGAAAATATTACGAAACAGAACGTTAAACTTTGTTTCCTTGATGTGAAAAGCAATTTCAACACTAAACATAACGTTTTCTATATTTATTATTAATAATAATCTCAAAATATCTTGCGTTTTTTTTTTTGACACCTTGAGTTAATAGAGTTATGATTGTTTAAAATCCTGAAATTTCAATTTCCGATTCAAGAGCGGAAACGAGCTTGTAAACTAATGATTAGATAAAACAATAAAAAAATCACCTGTACATTAAACAACGATTTCTTCTTTTCTTTTTTTCAGCTACCTTCTCAATCATGTCCAGCCCATTCCGGTCCTCCTTGTTTAATTGATTTGCCTGGCAAGTTAATTTTAACGACATGAATTCAGCTGGCATCACTTGTCTTGTGTAAAATCATTATGTAAAACATTTCAAATTATAATATTTCTGGGCCATGTAATTCCAGCCGAACATTTTATGCGACGAAGTTTTTAATTTGTCTTCATATAATAAAAGATCGTAATCCGTTGTAGATTATGGTTCATCTTCTATAGATGATCATCAAAAAACTGATCTGATAAAAGTAGGCTTTTTATTGAAATCGAGAAATGATTCGTGGAATAGATAAAACATGGTCTCATTGGATATAAGCAGATGCTTTTTATATTTTATATATTAGTTCAATGTATGAAAAATTTCATTATCTTTTGTTGTTAACTTTCACATGCCAAGGACAAAAAAAACCTTTATTTGGCATAATTACCTAACCATACATTTATATACTATAGCACCACTGCTTACCATCTATTTAATTTAAACCCTCATTACGCCTATAAACTACCCCAACTTCCTCTTCTCCCTCCTCAATAACTCCAACCCCGCGCCGGAGTCGTCCATACTTCTCTTCCAATTTCTTCCTCGTATCCTATCTTCTCCAGGATCCCATTCGATGCATTCCCCCCACCAGTGCTCATACATGGGTATCTAATCCCAACCCAAAGAACCTATAGCCGGTGTACTCCCTTCCCATCCTGTATTTGTTACTCCTCTCCTCATTGCCGCAACGGAAGTGGGCGATTATGCTTTCGTCCGTCCCACTCTTTCCACCCCAAAGGTATCCCGGTCGAGTCCCATATACCTGTGCCAAGGAATACCAGGGCTCTTCTATTTGCTTTTATGTGGATAAGATAAGAGGAACCTTTTAATAAGATCATCAATTTTATGTTATTTCTTTGTCTGTCGTTTCAGGTCCTCTTCAAAATATTGTCCAACTATGGCAATGTTATAGATAGAGTATTTGAAAGTATATTCGAACTCGGAGATTTCTTTTACTCACTGTACTAAATAATATGTCACACTATTAATATGTATTGGTGTTTTCTGGGAGTACTGTGCATATTTCTCTCAACTCTGTATAGTCTATAAATATCAGGATTAAAATAATATTCATTTTGTAAATGTACGTAATAAGAACTAAACTATTAAAATAATCTCGAACGCAATTATATGAAACAACACCTATATGAAACAGCACAAATGTTCAGTTAGTAATTCGGTAAATTTTGTTGTTTTCCTTATTCGACATATTGTGCGTCAGTCTCACAGACAGATATAAATAAATGCAGACGATGAATTTATGCTTGTTCTGGATACATTTGTGGAAGCCGCATTTTAGACTAAAATCTTTTACTTTTTCATTTATTGTTAACACACCGTGTAATTGGGATCGACTTGTTGATGTGGCATAACAAAGCGATTAAATAAAATAAAATAAAACGATAAATAAAATTCTAATAGATTATAATATGTTCTTCGTTTAAAACAAATCCGCAATTTCATTGTTTATGAACTAATTCATATTTATAGTATAATAAAGTGGACAAAATTAACGTATCAATAAAACTCATTATGTACTACATACTTGTAATTTTATGTAGGTTGGCCTTAGATATCTTCTGTCACTACTGCCATTGCTTGACAGATTTAAAGTAACATTTTGCAATTGCTTGTTAATAAGACATTTAACGTTGATTAAAGTGTTTTGTAGAAGCCAATAAATTCAGTTTTATTAGTGTTTTTTTTTTAAAATTTAATGTCATTAAGTGCACTTAGATTAGAAGAAATGACTCGTCCAGGCAACTGAAGAGAAGATGAAGCCGTGAATGTTGTAGTTCTAGTTAACGAGGGACGTACGCACCGATATTTGGCTAATTTGTTAGGAGTTAGACAATCAACCAATCAACAATTAGTAGAACAGTTAAACGTTTCAATGAACACAAAAGATACTATAGAATTCCAGAACAAGGTCGTAAGAAGTGTACAGATGCAAGAGATAAGCGATATTTTATCAAGTCGTTTTAAGAAACATCCGTTCTACCAGTTTAGAGCTAAGTAGAGCCCTAATAGCAGTCAGGAAAAGGCTTGATGAAGGAGGATTTGACAGTAGAAGACCAGCTATTGCACCACTGCTCACCAGGGAGCATAGAGTTACTAGACTGCGTTTTGCAAGGGAACACGTAAATTGGACAATTGACGACTGAAAGCGAGTTTTGTTTTCCGACGAAACAAACGACATCTTAATTTTTCCCTCAAAAATATCTGGCGATAGATACAATTTATTTATGTTTTCTATAACGTCAGTAATGCTTCCAGTAGTAACTTTTATTTATAAGAAATTTTTCTTACCACAAGCAAATCTTCTAACAATCGGAAAATATGTCATAATATTGTTTGTCCATTTTGATCACGTACGAGTATAGTAACGGGTGGATTCTTCATCTATATGACCGAACAGCTTAAAATACGTGGAATGTGCAGGCAAGTGTATTTTATTTAAATTTTAACGCAGATATGTAGAAGTAATGACCGGCAAGATTACTGCAAGAGATGCAGAAACAACGCATTCGAAAATAATTAATACTAAAATTGGTCTCAGAGAAAGAATGACAGCACTGAAAGGTTAAATATTGTTTTTCCTTTGTAGATGTAAAATAATTCTTTCCTTTATATAAGATTAATTTTATCCGTAAATGAGTTGAGTTTGAAATTAAAAATCAAACACAATTAACACAGAAAGGAAAGAATAATAACGAAGAAGAAGGTTAAGCGAAGTTTTTTCAAATCATGTTGTAAACGTATAATGAAAATAATGCTTTTCGGAAAACGAGGTGGTGAGATACATTAGAGTGTTGTGTAAATGGTAGTTTGTGATTATAACATAAATTATAGTCCAGTAAATAGGTGAATCAATCAACATAAAATAACGTAATTTGGGTGATAGTATGAGTTGTTAGAGGGGTGTATTCTGAGCATAATGCCGGATTTGAGGGATTCCTCAAGTGTCTGTGGCACCGCTATTGCGAGTAACGCGTTTAATTCGATATCTCGAGAACGAATCATTTTACACAAAAAACTATAGAGACCTTTTCTCTTATAAATTGCTAATAATTTCCTAACTTTTTTTCTAACTTTCTAACTTGTCGAGTTATTTCGCTAGAAATTCACAAACTTCCGTATTTTCGTCTGTTTTTTGCCTTTGCCTCCCTATCCGTTCACTTTTATCGAATTTTATCTATTATCAAACTTAGAGATCATTTAATTACCTACATTTTTTGTTTAAAACTTTTTTTGTGTAAAATGATTCGTTCTCGAGATATCGAATTAAACGCGTTACTCGCGATAGCGGCGCCACTGACACTCGAGGAACCCCTCAAATCCGGCATTATGCTCAGAATACATCCCTCTAACAAATCACCCAACTTAGTTATTTTATGTAGATTTTGACTTATTTTTTGATAGATTTACTGGACTATTACGGAACAATATAAAACAGAACAGAAAATATTGAGCAGCTCATTGAACTGTCACGTAAGGAGTATGAGATAAAATTACGAGGAGCAAAAGAGAATAACTAATTGGCGAATGTAACAATTACAAGAATGTCTGGAAAGAATGTTTACGTTGGAGAGAACGACCTTCAAATACACAGTAATGCTACGAAATGTAAGTACTGAATGATAACATTTTACTTGCGTGAATGAACTATAAAAGCATGGCAAGAAATACATTCCTGTATATAGTCCTTTCATCATATATTATCATAAAATACACTTAACACTAGAGCTAATTCAAATTTCTATTAACTATCACACAATCTATATATTATTATATTAGTTTCAAATTTTTGGTTGTATTGTATAGTAAACCGAAGGATACTTACTCTAAAAGTATCAGGTTCCAATTTTTCTTGTTCAAATGGCCTAGTATCCTCGACACCGATAACCTCTTTCACTTTCAAATGGCAACTTCTTGCAGCTTGTTTCAGTTTGTGTTGATGTCGTAAAATCCATCTGCAAGCGCACTGCAAAAATAAATATAAATCAGCTGATGCATAGTGGGTGTGTAATAATTTGTGAATTAACACGATAATAAGAATGTTAGTTTTATGTAATGCAATTGTCGGTATACAGTAGTTATTAATAAATTTAATATACATTTCTATATCATAACTATATCATAATTATTTTTACTGTTTGGAAAATGTTGGGACATAAGAAAAGCGTGCAAATCGTCTCCTACTTTTACCGGAAAAATTAAGGATATACTAGAGATTTTTATATCACGTGTTAGAATTACGCTATAAAACGTCTGCAACGTATCAATGTAACACAAAACCTAAGTAAGTTGAAAACAAGAAGAGTCAATCACGATTAAATAGCCTGTTACGCACTAGGCAAGAATGTAAATCGTATTAAATAGCCATACCTAGTCCCATTTATCATACGGTTTCATAAAAATACATAAAACCCTGTGTGAATTATGTACAATATTAGGAGAAAGAAAATTAGGGCGCTTCCACATTTCTAAAATATGCAAAATCGCTACGTTTCATAAAGACAACCTTGGCCAGTTCGAAAAATGGTAATAAATAAAAAGTAGTAATGAAATAGGTCCTGATATTTTAACAGGTGATAGCTGACCTTAACTCAAACCCAAATCCGCAAAAACGGCGGTTCCATCTTCCATTTCAATATGTGCCGCGTTGAAAATCAACTTCCTTTGGCAGGAATAACATCAAATGTTGCAAAACATCATTTATTGATGATAATTCGGCGTTATTGTCATATTTTACTCAAAACTTCCACATCCTTCAACATAGAACTGTCATTTTTGCATATTTGCAGTTGGGCCATTCTCAGCTATTACCTGTTAAAATATCAGTACTTATTTCAGAATGACCTGTATATTAGTAGTTGGTGACGTACTCTTGATTTTTGTTGTATACCATAACTATCTGCTATATTAGAAATTAGAAGAAGAATTATTTATGGTTCACTGAAGGTCTTTATTAAGAGCAAAAAAAAAAGAAATATATTGTATCATAGAAAAATGCATCTTTTAATAGAGCGAGCGAGAGTGGCATGCGGAAGTTGCAAATGGGACAAGTAGAACGGGCTCGCAGTTTGGTTATAATTGTAGGAGCTTATGATACAGATTACTTGTAAAATAAAATTGTAGAGGCTATTAAACAAAGAATTGGAATGCATCAAGCCACTTTACCAACCGTACTTTAAAATTGTGTTATTCAACAAAAAGCAGTATTCCAGTATGCAACGTATAATGTTGCGTCGATGGTTAATAACCGAAAACACCGATATGATTTTAATATTATTTATGGTTTATTATAGGTATATTCAAAATTCAAAGTAATTATAATTTCTTTGCAAATTAATCTTAAAAAAATACGTCAACAATATTGATTGGCCAATGCTATATAATGAATATGCAAATAATTTGATTGTTTTCGCCAATGTTGTAAGATTAGCAATATTTTTTGTTTCACGGCGCTTTATGATGTGATCCAGTCTAAATAATTGCAATATATTCATTTTGTATAAAAGTGGATTGAATATCTGGTCACTCTCGTTAAAAAAAAAACAAATTTTATCGTACTTTCTGCTCCGTTCTGGATCAGGCGACCTATGTTAAATAATTCTGTACATTCTATAAACTATAAACAATACGATTAAAATTCTTAGTAAATAATAATAATACTAATAAATGCCTTTATTGGTCTCAACACATTAATACAGTAATATATAGCTAAATTACAACATAATAAAATTAGTACAATTACGTGTATTGACCAATCGGGTGCAAGGTCACGTAGAATAGTCTAAATAACATTATGCTATTATTTATTAACATTTTATTATCAGCTCTTGAGATAATGCATTGTCATCGACATGGGATAGTCGTGGATGTGATATGCATGAATTTGACAATAGTTTGATAGAAATCTTTAATCAAACATATCTCAAATCACTTCTACAAAAAATGTTACCACAGTGCGCGTCGAAAGTAACGCATAAATTCATTTATAGCTAACATAGAAGTTTTACAGAAAAATCCTTCAAGGGGTATAGCGATTTTGTAAAAAAGTCATTATGTGACGTTAACAATTATCTTTTGCGACTTCATTTTTATGGCTTACTGGGTTTCACTTTTTTTTTTTAAATGCATCCCCCCTTTTTTATCACATTTTCGGGTAGACCAAAAGTTCTCTTTTTGACAACATAACATGATGAACATCAACATGAACATCAAGATAAATCATAAGTGTTCGAAATGGACACCGTTCATCTCTTGGCAGTAGGCAAGACGATAGACAAACAAATGTCAGACATTGTGCAGGACAGCCCTAATTTCTCTTCAAATACGCTCTTTTAGATCATCTAAATTTTGAGGACGATTTCGATACACTTTGCTTTTTGAATATTTTCACGTCTTAAAAGTCTTAGGATAGATGATTGACTAATATCATAATTTAGGCCAAGCTCGTTAGACGAAAAATGCGGATTATCCTCCAGTTCTAAAAGAATCGACAAGCTTGTTTCGTCATCGACAGCTTTTCTCCGCCCAGATTTTGGTGCATCTTTCACAGACCCCGTCTCCCTAAATCTTTTTTTCAATTCTGCTCACAGTTGATTGTGTTATCGGTGGCCGTTCGGGCTGCTCTTGATTAAAAAGTGCACAAACTTGTTGCTGGGTTCTTACACGATCTCCGTACCCAATCATTATCAAAATTTCGATACGATCTGTTTCGCTTAAACGCATGATGATTTGATGTGAAAACTTTTCATGAAATGACAAGTAAATCTGTCTAGGTGACAGGTGAGAACATGATTGTTTGTCTCAATTTTTTTTTTTATTATTTATAATGAGGGGGGCAAATATTTTTTAAATTTTGTTATAAAACCCCTACAACATGTTATGTTGTCAAAAAGAGAACTTTTTGATCTACCCGAAAATGACATAAAAAAGGGGGGTGCCATTAAAAAAAAGTGAAACCCAGTAGGCCATGAAAATGAAGTCGCAAAAGAAAATTTTTACCGTCACATAATGTCTTTTTTTACAAAATCGCTATACCCCTCGAAGGATTTTTCTGTAAAACCTCTATGTTAGCTATAAATGAATTTATGCGTTACTTTTGACGCGCACTGTATAATGGCAAACATTTGTTTAATTTTAATTAATTTAAAAAAAATAATAATTATTTAAATTTATAATCATAGATATCTATCGTGACGTATTATAGATCTCCAAATAGAAATTCTTAGATATACCATTTTTAAATAATTTTTATATAATAATCACTTGTATATAATTTTCACAATGCGGTGCGACGCGGTAACGGCGACTGTACATTTTGAAAATTCTGAGCACCAGCTTAGCTTTACTTAAAAATTAATGTATGTACAATCTGGTTAAGAAACCTACTTGCAATAACGCTATAAAATATGCCTATATAGAATAATATAAATAAAAAAATGTGTGAGCATTATACCTGTAATTTACAGGGCCGCCGCGTGCGGGTGTGCAGGTTGCGCCTCATTGAGGGGGCGCTACATCGTCATCCATGGGGCGTTATATAGTCATCGACGGGGCGTCATGATAATAATTAAATAAATTTTTAAATTGAAAGTTATTACATTTTTTGAATTTCAATTATAGAGCAAACCCAACCCAATTTTAAAAAAATGACTATTGAATTTCAATTACGGAGCGAACCCAACCTATTGACAACGGCTATATGATTTCTTGAATCTGATCATAGAATAGGACGA
>JAFFZR010000049.1:0-13983 GCA_018397195.1 Lethrus apterus
GAAATGAAACAGGAAACGGTAAATGGCAATATTCTTACGTTGCCTGTTATGAAGAATTTCAGGAGCACTTTCCTATTGAACATTTTTGACAAACGTCAATTTGACATTAAGAAATAAATAGTGGTTTAAGTAAAGACATGCCGATTTTTGTTCATGGCTTACTTTGACTAATCTTTTTTTGGATCTCACTGTACCAATCTGTGTTGCTTGGGTTTTTAATGGGAACGATGGTAATTTTTTAAAAATATTTTTGTTTAGTGAGTACTGTACATTTTCGAATACACGGCCAACCAATCTGATCAGGCCTGCCAAAACATCTGTCATGTTTGTCTAAATAACTGTCATTCACACAAACGTTTACGAAAAATGCAAAATTTAGATGTAGACTCACACAAGGACAACATCTCCAGCGAAGCGTTCGAAGATGCCGAATGCGGCGAAGAATGGCCCAACTCGGCGTCGATAGATCTTTATGCGATAGCCAGCGCGGCCGGTCGTCTCGCAGGCAATCTGAACACACGACCCGGAGCGCTAGATGATTTCTTCAACAAACTGAAAATACTCGAACACGAATGGTACGAGGCGGAGAAAAAGTACCACTCGCTCAAGATCGAAAACGACAAACTTTCCAATCAGTAAGTCCCCATTCACAGAATTATTTATTTCCTCACGCCCCGATTTCAGATTGATAAACGAACGTACAAGATGTGCAATTTACCAAAAAAAACTCAAGTTCATACAGGACAACCACAAGAATTTCGAGCGATTGAAACAGGTTTACCTGAATATGAAATATCAAGAGGCGGCGGGCAGATCGATGGTGGAAATTAGAGAGAAAAGCAGTCAAACTCAAGCCGATCCACTATACGACGGTCCAATTTCGTTGCACGGCATCAGTAATTTGTTCGGACAGACCGATTCCACCGTTTCCGTGAAGAAATCCGATCTATCAGAAGCGCAGGACAACCTGCGTGCTCTTAAGGACATGGTACGAAAGCGTGAGTACACGTGGGTGTTAAATAAAAAGCGCGAGGATCAACTGCGCGACGAGATCAAAAAATTAGAACAAGAAAACGAAATGACTATGCAGTTGGTGAAGGCCAAAGATTTGGAACTCGACGCGATGAAAATAATAGAAGAAGATGACGCAAAACGACGAGAAGAAGAAGAAGAATTAAAAAGAGTCATATTGAAAATGGATAAGAGACTGAGGTAAGTTTTTCTGGTTTGATAAATTCTTGTCATTTCTATAATGTGCAGGGAGCTTGAAAAAGTTGGAAAGATTGGCAAGTACAACGTCATATTTTCCGAAAGGGAAAAGAAGTTAATTCAAGAACTTTTTGAAAAGTAAGTACTTTTATATCTTAAAAATTATACGTTTGGTTTTGATGAACATTTAGGGAAACAAAACTGTTGAAAAAACCTAATTCGCGTGGATCCATGCCGGTGCAAACTTTCGGCGCGAAGCCACCAATGAACCGTTCGTTATCGTCTACTGCGCCCAAAACCAATCGAATTCCGATGAAAATGAATTCATGCGGTCTTGTCGAGAAAAAAACATCCGAAAAACGACACCCACATGTAGCTGATGGACTCAATGAGATTAGGGAATTGGAAATACTTGCTAAGATCAGACGTGGTATTGAGCAGAAACAAGCGGCGCTCAAGGAGAAGGTGCAAGATTTAATCGATTACACAGACGTTCCAGCGGCTTGTCCCATATCAACACATCAATAGGGTTTTGTTGCATTTTATCGTGTTTGACAAGCGACCGACAATTAATAAATTATACCAACGGTGTCTTCGTTTTATTACACGATTGGTTTTATAAAGATGATTTGTTTAATTCATGTTTTAATAAAAATCATTTTGTAAAAGTAATTTAAACTAGTTCCAATTAAAAGAAGAGCTGATTGCATTATTAATCAAAAAATGATAATTTAACTCTACTCTACAATTTAATGTGTTGATATCTAAGGCGTAATATTATTGTCGATACGGTTAATACGAGCCATAATTTAAAATAAATAATTACATACATATAAATTTGAAATGTTTATAAATTGAATCGAATCAATCGAATCTTTAATACTTTAATATTCTCCAAGTCGTGTAGATGGCGCGCGCTTTAATGTCAAGCCGTTTTAATTTCCTCACTTTCCGTTTCCAATCGTTCATTGTCTTGTTTTAACTTTATTCACCTTGATATAATTCTTTAGATATTTTTTTATCGTTAAATGCTATTATAATTTATTGTCTCATTGGTGTGAACAACCCGACTGACTTGCGAAATAAAAATACGTATTTCATCAGAACTGTTCCGATTTGTCGGCGCTTGCGCGTGTTTAAATCATCGTCTAAGTCGCGCTCGTGGTTCTGTAGGTTAGTCGCTTTGCGTTCCATATTTGACGTAAAATTTAACCTAAGTTGCAGTTATCTTTCAAATAAGGTGAGTGGAAACATTTAAGGAAAAATACTTATCTTTTATGTTGAAATCGATCAGTTTGTTATTGTTTACAATTAATATGGTGAATTATCAGAAATAATTATCGGGACATGCACGACGAATACAATTTCGATCGGCGAGATTGCCATCAGCTCCATCTAAGCGTCGAAATTCGTACTAAGACTGAAACTGTGCATTCTTGTTTTATACGTGTTTTATACCAGTGGCCCAGCGAGGGGGGCCATCATGCCCCGGGCGCTAGTAACAAAAGGGGCGCCAAATGGTCCGTTTACATATAATATTATATAGTTTTCGAATGGGGGAGGGGGGGGGGCGACGATCTCGGTTATTAGAAAACTTAGAGCAATGGGGATTTTTTGAAGAATTCAACACTCGCGACGACAAATGTCATTTCAAATTCACCCTAACTTTTTTAAATTTTAAAATAATTTGAAAAACCCACAATTTGCTGATGTCAATGTTCCTCAATAACTCGATAACTCTTAATGTGACCTCTTCTAAAGTTTAACAATGTTTACTTTTTTAAGACAAATTTTTTGATGTAAACAAAAACCCCCAATTATTCATTTGCTTTCAAGTTATTGGTGCTATTTTTTGTTTTATATATGGCAGTCATATTGGATTTTTGGTTAGTTAGATCTTTAAAAAGAGCTCTTCAACCAATATACCTGAAGTTTCACAATCTAACTAACCAAAAATCGAATATGAACTAATGCCATATGAAAAACAAAAGATAGCACCAATAACTTGAAAACAAATGACAATCGGGGGTTTCTATTTACATCAAAAAATTTGTCTAAACACTATAAAACTTTAAAAGAGGTCACATTAGGTGCTATCGAGTTGTTGAGGAACATTGAAATCGTGAAATTTTGGTTTTTTAAATTATCTTAAAATTTAAAAATGTTAGGGTGAATTTGAAATAAGATTTGTGGCGAGTATTAAATTCTGCAAAACATTCCCCATTTAACCGTTGAAAGAATTAACAGCATTAATTTTACGCAATGCCCGTCGATGTTGGATTAAACAAATTTTCCATGCAGTAATCATTCGCAAGCTCGAAATGGTTGATACATATGGGAGCAATTAATGTACAAGTTAGTTGTCATTAAATTAATTAAATATTCTTTATTTGTTCAATTTTCCAAGCTCATCAAGCCAAGAAATCGGATAAATTAACGCAAAGTTATTATTGAAACGTTGTTTTTTTTATATAAATTTTTATAGACAATTTTAAGAATACTTGACATATTCATTCCACACAAAATGTATTTTTTTTTACATTTTTAAACATCTATATTTGTCCAATTTTAGGTCATAAATCTGAAAACAAGCCTCATTTAAAAAGTCATCCTGAAATGTTGATTGATATATCACGTGAGTAGATATACTATGGGCGTTCTGGCTCAAAAACGCGGGTTATTTCTTATGGAGGTCCCAATCAGACACCGATGAAATCCGATTGGAGCCGATTAAAGCCGAACAGGGCAAGGGGTGGTGGAAATCCGAACTAAACGATTCTAGCGGAGATCTGAACCAGAAGTAAAGTGAATTGGGACCTCCATAAGAAATAACACGCGTTTTTGAGCCAGAACGCCCATAGTATATCTACTCACATTACACGTGGTTTTCAATTTCATTTTGGTTGCATCTAAAAATTAATACAAATATTAAATTACATTCAAGAACAAATAAACACGAAAATCAGCCACAAAGTTCAAACTCAGTAAATAATTTTAATTTTTTTAATTGGAAAAAATGTGTTATGACTGCATCGCGGATTTCAGAAATTTCAGAAAAAACTTCAAATTAAATCAGAATTATATTATTTAATAAATGAAGAGCAAAGAATGGGAAAACAAAACTTTAATATGATTGGTCGTTTTAAATCCAGTGGTCGTCGTTGTTTGAAATACAGTTGCGAAAAAAACTTATTTCTTACAGAAACTTTAAATTTCTATTGGACAGGTTGTTATCAATTACACATTTAGGTATTGTTTTTGCTTATTCGTACCTACGACATTTTAGCCTCCGTTTTTGTTTACTGGAATACGATTGGTTGTAACTCAAATAAGAAATAAGAATCTATCCAATCCGAGTTCCGTGGCATCGCAAAAAGCACCAAGCTTTATTTTTAACATTCGATACATACAAAATGACAAATTATATTTGTAAGGATTATGACAAGAGTAAACGTACCGTTTATGAAAATTTAACTGTGCAAATATTTTTTATTTGAATTAAAAATTTCTATAATTAAAAATGATTACCACTTTGATGAGAAACCACTCAAATCCATTGTGAAAATCTAAAATTTTTAATTTGATAATATTCTCTGCTAGCAAATATGTGCGGTATTTGGGCAATTTTCGGCTTGAAAAACGCCGCATTGGCATTCAACGGAAATTCCTTCCAAAAGGTGTCGCATCGTGGCCCGGACGCCTGGAGGATCGAATACGACAACAGATTAAAGGTAACTTAAGTATATTTGTAAATACAAACAATTTCTAATTTCCAATATTAAAATTTAAAACGTTTCGAAATTTCAGAACTGTTGTGTTGGATTCCACAGATTGTCGATCGTGGACTGCATATACGGAATGCAGCCGATGAAACTCCATCATTATCCACATTCGATTCTTATCTGCAACGGGGAACTGTATAATTGCAAAAGGGTAACTCGATAAAATCACAAAATTACTAAAAGAACGTGTGAATATTTCAGGTAGCTAGAGAATACAACTTGAAATATGAAACATTCAGCGACGTTGAGTGCATCTTGCATTTGTACAAAAAGTTGGGAATCGAAGGTTGCGTCAAGAATTTAGACGGCGTCTTCGCATTCTGTCTCGTGGATGTTCAAAGTCGCAAGATTTTACTCGGCAGAGATCCGTACGGAGTGAGACCCTTGTTCAGACTGACTTCCAATAACGGAGTTCTTGCAGTATGTTCTGAGGCTAAAGGTACGTTTATTTGAGGAAAAATATATATTTATCTTGAAATCGCAGGTTTGGTGTCGGTTTTGGATGAATTGAACGGTGAAGGAAAAATACTCGAACCGTTTCCACCAGGTACTTACGAAGAGTACACCATTCTTAAAAATGGAACGGTGAAATTGTTAAATAAAGGAAAATTTCACAACCCCGGCGATAAACCCGCATTTAAACCGTTTGTTCCATACGATGGTGAGATTTTTTTTTTATTTGATGTGATTGTTTATAATTAATTTACTGTTTCAGATCTAATTCCAAACGATATCCACGCCAACATTCGAACTTTATTCACAATGGCGATTAAAAAACGTCTCATGGCTGACAGAAGAATAGGATGTTTATTATCTGGTGGTTTGGACTCATCATTAACTGCAGCAATTCTCGTTCAGCTTGCAAAAGAAGCAGACATACCATACAAAATCCAGGTACTATTACGAAAAGAAATTTAATTCAACAACAATTATTACAACAAGAATTAAATTTAAAAGAAGCCTTTATTTGGCTTCATCAATATTTATTAACTGTTATCTTCTCTTTCTCTCTCGTCGCTTCATTTTCTCTTTCATTTTTCTTCTCAATAGTTCCTTCTCCCGTTTCGTTTCATGATTCTCCACCATCTCCTTCCTCTTGGTTCACGCCCTTGCAGTTCGACCACCAATGCCACAGTCATGTTTTCCTTTCCCACAGAATCTGCACCTTCCAGTTGGCCCTCTCTTCAATCCCAAAGTATCATTCACAACCCTTCTGCTGTTTTTGCCCTTTTCTCCGTATACTTCATATGATCTCCAATACATCTGTTCTCTGACTTCTTCCAACGGCTCCCCTTTCCAGAATTGTTATATATTGTGCTTATCCTTCGTGTAAATTTCAGTCATTTTCAATTGGTATGGGTGACAGTCCCGATATCTTGGCCGCAAGGCAAGTAGCTGAATACATAGGTACAGAACATCATGAAGTACTCTTCAACGAAGATGACGTGGCCGAGGTTTTGGATAAAGTCATTTACACCCTCGAAACACCCGACATAACAACGATTCGGGCATCGATAGGAATGTATTTGATTTCGAAATATATCTTGGAAAACACCGACACGACGGTTTTGTTCAGCGGCGAAGGTGCCGATGAAGTCGCGCAAGGATACATCTATTTCAGAGATGCGCCGACGCCCGAACAAGCCTCGGAAGATAGCAAACGTTTGTTGCGGGAGATTTATCTTTTCGATGGTTTGAGGGCTGATCGTACCACGGCGTCGCAAAGGTGAAGAAAATTTGCAATATTCATATTCATAATTTAATTTTTTTGGGGTATTTTAGTTTGGAACTTCGTGTACCTTTTCTCGATCAGCAGTTTGTGTACTATTACCTAAGTTTACCGAAAGAACTCGTAGGACCGAAGGACGGCGTCGAAAAATTTTTGATCCGATCGGCGTTCGATAGCACAGATCTTCTACCGAAGCACATCTTATGGAGACATAAGGAAGCATTTAGGTGATTTTATCCGTTACGTCGTGCAAATTATTGATTGTTCTTTTTTAGTGATGGTGTGACTTCAAGGACGAAAAGCTTGTTTCAAATTCTCCAGGAGATCGTCGAGGAACGCATGCCGGAAGACTTCAGCATCGAACTAGCCAAGGAAAAGTATCCACATTGCACCCCACAAACGAAAGAAGCTTATTATTATCGGGAAACGTTTGAGAAAACTTATCGCAATTTGGCGAGTAAATTCATCCCTTACTTTTGGATGCCTAGATGGACTGATGCCACGGATCCATCGGCTAGATTTATAAAACATTACAATGCTGAAACAGAGACCAACAAATAGGAAGAATGATTTCCTTAATTTCTTTTTTTATAAATTTGTATTTATTTAAAGTGTTCAATAAATCTGAATTTATATATTTTTGTAGCTCTTCCTTCTTTTACGCTTAGTATCGAAAATCATAACTTTTTACGTTGAATTAAATCGAAGATTTAGATTGTGTTAATTAATGAGTTAAGCTGATTTTTAAATCTCTTAGGTTAGCATCTGAATTGATGGTGATGGATCCAGAGGGTCGTGAATGGGGTAATAACTCCGAACATTATATAGGAATGAAATTATTTACGATTAAAAAAAATTAAATATTCTAATAGATTTTTTATTTAATATTTTATTATTTCCAACCATTGAAATTTTAATATTTTGTTGTATGCCCCCTTCCCGTAAATATTTAAAGATTTATATTACAATTTAATTCAATTCAAGTGTTATTTCCTAATTAATTTATAATTTAAATACTTACAATTCATAAAAAGGATATAAAGTCATATATTTCTCGAGATAATAATCAAAATTTAAATACAATTTTAATAATTAAGGTAGTTACATCTTGGCTGTTTCATGAAAATGACCGCCATCGTTTTGGAGAAAAAAAAAAATACACATTGTAGCGTTCCTTGCCGAAGAAGAAATATCTCCGCACATAACGTGATAAAAAATTTCCTTCAATCAATTCTAAAGTTAAAAAGGTGTATAAAAGTGATAAAATTGACATAAACAGTTAATAATTCAATAGTAAAACATTAGTGAAGTTCGTACGGTACGAGTACCAACCCAACTGAAGTTAGGATTTCGTCTCGAATCAGCTGTACAGCGAAGAAAGAAACCATCGCACGAGGTACCAAAATTTTGTAATTTGTTTAAATTTGCATATTAATTGGTTTAATTATTTAGTCACCTTGAATTGACCATTAAATTTATAACGCATTAAATTTACAAAATAAAAACCAATCGATTAACTCACCTCCTCGAACTAGAGGTGGTGTGACTGTAGTCAAATTGTGTTTAAATGTTTTTATTTCGATTAATAGTTGTGACATTTTTTTTTACGTAAAGTTTGTATTTTATTTACATTTTGATTATTATCTCAAAGAAGTAATTAGAGTACGGATTATCACATATTTATAAATGTGATTGACACCCTCCCGAAAATATTTAAATTAAAAAAACATTAAAATTTTATAAAATGTCAAACTTGAGAAAGAAGCGGCAATTTTAAACTAAACCACAGCAACCTCCGATGTATCCATGAGTTGAGTTGAGTTGAGCTAGTTCAGGTAAGGATATATCGATGCTTGTTTAATATTCAAATAGTTTCAATTAAAATAAAATAAAACACAAACCAGCATCACAATATTTTATTTTAAATATTTTCGCTTCGGCGAAGTTTCTAAAATATGTCATCAACTTTTTGTGAAAAAAACTGTGTGCTTGAAATTGCTATTGGATTTGAAATGTCGTCTCATGTAGTATGGGGGATGTACGCATGTGTGTGATGATCTCAACCCACTTGTTCCCTCTATTTCCATAAATGTTAATAAGAATTGAAACCTTTCCAGCGATATGTAAAACACCTTTGTTAAAATTGTCAGGTTCATGACACTAATTTTGCATAAATGGGATCGATAGATTAATTTAAAATTTCAAACAAATGCAACTTTTGGATGTGAAAGGAAGAAACTGATTGATACATGAATACAAAAAAATATTAAAACATTCGTGCATTTCTCAAACTAATATTAAAATAAATTTAATTAAAATATATTTTTTTGTGCATAAATACGATTCGACTTAAAAATCTCTAACATGCTGTATACATAACATTTATATTGAGAGAAAAAATACAATGTAATGAATTAAAAAAAAAAAAAAAAACGTGGATGACAACTGTGATGTGTCACGATTGCTACAAGCTTTTGTGAAATGCAGTCATCAAGAATGCAGGTCTGCACGCACTTCATATTAAAGTTCCGGCAAAGCCCACATTCAAATGAAACCGGAGGAACTCAAGCTTTCGAACTTTATTAAAAACGGCTACGCACGAACCAACCATACGATTCCCGTTTCACGAAAACCGAGAATATTTTATTTATTTTATTATTTATTATTACGTATTATTAGGATATTAATTTTTTTTCATGCATCAGAATTATTATTATTTATTATAACCGCGTTCGTATCTTTCACGGCTTACAAGATTCAAAATTAGAAAAACAACAAAAAAATTAACGTAGACGTTCGCTTTGTTAACATTAACTCTGGCTGCATTGTCAGTGCAAATCCCCCTGTCGGTAAATCCCGCGTGTACGCTAAATGCTACGTAGGGGCCACTAGATTGAATTTTCTTATTTTATTTTACGTCGCCTTTCGCGACGCACCTTAACTTACTGGGACGGTGTTATCTAAACAGGAAGAGAACATCTGGGTTTTTATGACTTTGTATACACAATAAATTCATCTGCTTGAAAAAATCTTGTCGACTGCGCAATTAATAAGTTCTGAAATAAAATGTTTCCATTTATTTATTGTGTAGTATTTGTGGAATAATTAGAGTCAAAATTTATATCTTCAAGAAGAAATTGGGTAATCTTTAAATAATATGCAGGCATCGTATGTACCTTCAGCAAAAATTAAACATATAGTTCATGTTCTTTTAACTTTGAAATTTGAATTCGTTAACTTCGTTACTTGTTGGTTTCCAACACCCTGACTGTGGTGTTGTTTTCTAGGTTGGGTTAACTTTTTGTGGACGTCCGCATTCACAAGGGACATATGCAGTGCAAACTTTGAAAAACAAAATAATTTATATTCTAAAATGATAAATAAAAGCGTTTGACAGGGTGTGCTTTTAGCAACAATTTTCTTTGTAATACGTATGAATGATTTCATCTTCGTAAATTTTGGAACGAACCAAGAATGAGATTCTACAGTTTAATGATTTTCATTAATCGTTGTGTATATTTAATATAAGAAGTTTTAAAACCAAGAAATATTATTTAAAAAAAGTTATAACGGTTTTCAATTACGTCATCTTAAAGCTCCATGAGAAAACACATTTGAAAATATATTTCGTACATTGCAAATTAACTGAACGCTTCAAATACACTTTGAACGAAACTGAATTAAAATTTAGGACTCTTCCTTTCTGTTTGACGCCGTCCTTCGTCGTTCAGTCCCGTTAACCCAATAGCAATGCGAGACGCGCGCTGGCCCGGTACTAAAACACGGTCGTAAAAACACACAAACCAATTTAGCCCCCTCGTGTGTACAGTCTGTTGCCAACAGAACGAACAAAACGAATCGTTCGGTTCCTCATCCTCGTTCTCACCTGCTGCACCCCCAGCAGATTGGCCGATTTAATTTCGACCGCTCCGTATTGCCGTCAATCCTCCGGATTCGACGTCGTACGGCCACCGAACATGTGAAACCAACGAATTTTCTACGTTTCACGCTTACATAAACTTAAATTAATTAAATAATGACGAGAGAAGAATTGGATGAAAGGGAAATAAACAGTATGTAAATTTTACCGGAGATGATCGTGTGGAATTTGGGTTTCATCGGTCAAAAAGAAAAAAAAAAAAAAAACAAAAGAGAAATATTTATTTTAATATATCATCATTGCAATAATTTAATAAACTATGTTCGTCGTTGACGTCACTTCTTGTGATTCGCTCACGCATTTACGACGCCGAGATGAATGAAAATTTAAAGAGCCATCGAGCCCCGCTTCGAATCGTGCGTACTACATCGTTTATTCAATGCTCGAAAACGAGCGTCCTTTTTGGAACATTAAAAAATCAAGAGCGTCAATCAACGTCGGAAACGCCATCTAGAACAAGATGGGTTATTATCGGTATATCGAGGCTTTTCTTTGTGATGTTTGTTCTTAACGACAGAAACATGTGATTTTTAGACAGAAATGTGTGTAAACTCAAAAGAAATAATAAATATATTTTTTAAAAATCAAATTACTGATTAAGTTTATAATTTATTTAATCCTTATTCAAATGATAAGTTTGTAAGCGAAACTGAAAGTTGAGGAGTTCTAGTTTTTCTGTTAGATGGAACCCAAGGGTGAAATTGGACGCCGGCGGCGGCATCCGAAAACTAATATGTTCCTTATAAGCGTAAAAAGTAAAAGGACTAGACGATTTTTATCTCGTCTTTTGAAAGAATATCTGGGTCAAAGTTAGCGAACTCGTTATGAAGATAATGTGGGGTAAACGCCGCACTCAACGGGATCGGTATGAGGTTATTGGCAATGAACCCGCCGCAAATATTAACCGTTTTACGTCTTTTCGACGATTCGAGACACTTTCCTTTCGTGTAAAGTGATTCGTCAAACTTTTCACTTTTTGGATGAAACCAATAAAATTATGATCTTTAAGCCGAGGATATTTTGCATTTGACGTTTTATAGACGATCGATTTTATGATTTTTATGAAGTTGGAATAATCCTTTCATTTGGATGACTGAATATAAAATAATGGATTCATGAGATGACGTAAAGAACATTACAAATTTGTTCAAGATTGTTTAATTGAGAAATGAAATCGTAAATGGGGTAACATGGACACTCCAACTACTTCATTTCACTTCATTACTTCAACCACGTGACCTTGGACTGTCCCCTTTTCACCGTCATGGTTTCATATTAGAAATACATTAGTTACTCTATGATTTGTGTAAAAAAAATGCGTAGGTTCTGAACAACTTTGAACGACTTTTGAACAGTTTCGAACAATTTTTAAAAGTTCTGAATGTTTCAACGAAATAAGTGACTTTCTAATGTGAAGCTAAGATGGCGAAAAGAAGGAGGAGCTAAAGTCACGTGGTTCGAGTAGTGGTGGGGGTGGTCTAAATCGTCTTATTACCTACTCATTTGTCAATGGCATGTTTGGTCCTCTCTTTTTATTTTGATTATATTTTTACATTTTGTATTACTTTGTACTTTTCATTCTTCACTTTATATTGTCTAACATATTTAAATCAATTAAATATTTTTTCCATCATAGTGAAGAAGTATTAACCTTCTTCACTTACTTACTTACAGTTTCACAAAATACGAATGTTCACAAATTGTAAATTTTTGTGCTGATTTATCGCCCGTTTAACGAGTAATCGAAAGTGGGTCAACGAGCTCGCTCCAGCTAAACGCTACACTCTCCTGTCGAATTTTCGCGACAAAGACGGGATCTCGGAAAACACGCACGTTAAGCGGGAAAATCGGTAGGCGAACGAACAGACGCACGTCGAAACGGTCCGTCGTAAAAGCGGATGGACATCCACGCCGCTGCGAATTCAATTTCAATGCGCCCCCTCTCGATCATGCATGGGGTTCGGCGGGCGGTGGGCGCCAGTTCAAGTCGATTGGCACTGAGGGATCGGAAGGGTGGTGGGTTGGCGAACATCAAAGTCCCTCAGGCTCAAGACAAACCGCGTCCCTCGCCGTACAAGTCGTCCTCATCGCGGGATTGACGCCACGCCACGCATACACTCAGCTCACGCATAATTTAGACGCGCGGTTGCTGGAATGGACATCGCCCAGGCTCACAATCAATACGCGCCGCCCCAGGACTACATTACCGCCCGCTTCGTCTGAACGTGGCATCTGGGGTATTCGTGAAAATTACGTCGGATTCGGCACACATTTTCGACGACACATCTTAAACAAGTTTGGGGTGACGAGCTATTTTTCATTTTTTCATGCATTGAAAATGAAATTACCAGGAAAAATCCAAATTATTGTTGTTATAAATATATTTCACAATATTTATTTATATGTGCGAGAAAAGTGTTTTCGTGCTTTTATTAAAATTTTTCTGAACCTCATCGCACTGTGATAGCGTTGCATAAGATTTGATCGAAAATTTATGATTTTTACGTCACATTTAACTGAAGTTTTTGGTATAAAATTATAGTTATATTTTCGGAAATTCTCTTGGAATATAAACAATTAATCAAAGATTGACGCCAAAATACACAAAATCAAAGGCCGCAACTCAAAATAACCAATTATTAATCCCTAACCGAATTCGTCCCCTTTTATGCAACTTTAATACACAATTATTCTTCAACGAATCAAATCACCGCAACCGACAGTCATCTGTCACTTCGAATTTGGCGTCGCCAACGCCGCCTCGCTTCCCTTTTCAGAAATAACGAATCATAAACTTCTATTATTCAGGTGTTAAAAAATTAACGGATCCATTACGCAAGACTGCGTTTAACACTCTGCACAGAATGTAAGCGTCCATCCCCCGACGATCACCCGACGTCACCCGTCCTTCGCGACCCCGCTGCCCTCGCCCGAATGATGTATACCCCTAGCTAAGATGCTTAATTGATTAAATGTGTACCGGCGGACGTTGCATATAAATTTGGCAATTTCCAGGGAAACTATTGACGACCCCCGTATCTTTCGTACATTTGCATTTGTGTTCATAAATCTGTAATTACATTTTAAAAAATGTCCGTAATGAATTGTGAACCTAACAATATAATTTTTATTATAGTAAGTTTTGGAGGGCAAGGGGCGTAAGGGCCTCAGGAGGGGCTACCGATACCGGATAGGTGTCCCTGTAAATCCTGAGAAATGCCCCATCAGCACGCGTAAAACCGGTAAGGCTGTATAACGCCAAGTCCCACTCCTCGCGTCCTCGTCGCGCCCTCTGGTAATACGACCTCATATAGGTTCGTAGC
>JAFFZR010000051.1:0-13701 GCA_018397195.1 Lethrus apterus
CGGTACTTTTTTATTAGTGCCGATACCGATTATTCCATCAATAAATACGTGTATGAGTCTTACAACGACGACAACTACGAATTCTGTTGGTACAACACCTACTTCTGTCGTAAACACAAATCAACTTCATGCCTTAGCAGAAGTATGTAGCTCCGTTAATGTACGCTATTTAATATTTTCTTTGGTATTTGACTAATTATACAAATTACAGGTCACAACAACTGATAGCTTATTGAATCCGATTCCGACACCGGTAATGAATTCACTCGTATCGGAAACGAAAGTTATTTGCAACGACTCGATTCCTAATCCCATAACTCCCGTTCCTATGCCAGTTAAAGTTGTGCCGACTGATGATTCTGTTCAAAGCATAACTGTTTTAAATGGTACGCTTATAAAATCGGAAAAAGTTAAAGTTAACTGTGAAATTAAAGATCTTAAAGAGGATGCCGACGTACAAAAGGGAGATGCATGCAAAGACGAAATTGCACAGAAAGATGATAATAGTATGAATACAGATATCAGTAATGATTTGAGTAATGAATCCAGTCTTAGTCCATCAGAACCTATGGATTGTAACAGCACACCAAATATTTCACCTGCCCATGTTGCTAAATGTGAAAATAGTTCCAACGAAGATGTTGCAATGAGTGAAACGGTATGTATAAGATGTTTGTTTCAGAAATCTTCTTTATTTTAAATTGTTTTTCTTTTTGCTGTTTTTTTTTAGACATCAAGTGGAAGTATGCAAGTTGAATCTAACGATAACACAACGATGCAGATTGAAAATAATGAAGATAAAAAGTAAGTATTGTTCCTTTTTGGATTTAACTTGCTTGCTTGTTTGCTGGATTCAACCAGCAATAAGTTCTATATGATTTTATGTATTTTTTTGTTTTAGAAAAGAAAATGTATTAACTGTGGATGATTTGTCTTTATTGTGCGATTTATTTTATTTACCTTTTGAACATGGTGGTCAAGGTTTGCAGTTATTACAAGAATTTAATTGGTTAAAGTCAAATGCACATTTGGTTGTTTCACCAAAACAAATTAAAGAAAAATCAAGTCCGGAGGTTGGTAGTGTAATAAAAATACAATTTGGGAATCCACATTTTAATCTATTTGCAGGTACAAGAATGGTTTACAAGGGCTGAAAAAATGAATGAAATGACCGAAGCTGTAAATAAATTATTTCAACATTTAGCAGCGTGTAATAACAGGGAGTTATTGTATGATCTGTATTCTTACGTTTGGGACATCAGAGGTGTTATATCGTTACTGAATTCCTATATTAAGTGGCTTGGTAAGTGGATCCAAGAAATCGTAGAATCATACGTTTGCATACGAAAATTTTGTAAATTATCAAATTATTTTCAAATCTATTACTTTTCCGTTGGCGTGCGTAAATATCTTGCATCTGAAATATTTGAGCGTAGAATATACTGTTTATGCAACTTTCTTATAGGTGCTGCTGTTTATAATTTTTTGTATTTTTCTTAGGTTTTTTTGCAGATATTTTATTGCAGGTTTTTCCAGGCGATGCGTTTGCGTATATTTGCTACGTTAGGGCGTAAATTTGAGTGAAAAGTAATAGATTTATTTTAAGAATTTTTTCAATTAAATTATTTAATTAAATTTGGTATACAGAATTTTTAGAATAATATCTTATTTTTTGTGTTTACATAAGAAGGTTGATTTAACTGCAAATCAACATTTGTTACATTTCTAAGTGAACCACGTCATCACGACTCTTTCACTACTTTGTGTTTAATCTACTGTTTCCAAGGACATCTTCAGAAAATAGAAATCTATTACATTTTTTTAACGATTGATGTGTCCCTTGAACCAGAAGATGAAATGTCACCAGTCGAAAATGTTGAGATGAATTGGTTTCACCAGTCGTCACCAGTCGAAAATGTTGAGATGAATTGGTTTCACCCCGAGAGAAAAAAGAGAACCATGACAACATCAATTTTTAAAGTAAACAGTTAAACTGACCTACTTATGTTAAATTAAAATTAATGTTTTTATTGTAATTCGTCTCCAATTGTATATAATTTTTAAGTGAAATTATGGATGAAACATTAATTTTAACAATCTAATGAAATAATTCACTTGTCATTAATAAGCTATTTATTTTCTTAAGCTGGCGGCCAGTTTCCTTCATCAATGCCTTCGTACACCCAGGGGACTTACACATGTATGCATCCAGGGAGAAATATTTATAAGAGCATGCTTTTGCGTAACTTTTTTTACATATATTTTAAATATGCAGCGTAAATGTTAACTAATTTCATGAATAAATATTAAATGTTATACATACTGTCATGGAACTTCTAAACAGATTTTACTGATAATCAGCAAAAATTAAAAATTTCGAATTTTCAACGTTTTATATATTGTTGTATCAATGTATCAATATATTGGTTTTGCTAGGGCGTAATTAATTGTTGTTGCGAAATTTATAATAAAAGGCAAGTTTTACAGGTAAGTTGAATAAGTAGTGCGATAAGGCGTAATAGACAATTGGCGTAGATTGCATTGCAGCATTAGCGTTCTTAGTATATCAACATATTTTAACAATTTTTTTTGGTATTATTCAGGGTTTTCGAAAGGTTGGAAAGAAACGTTTATGAGTGGTGAGCAAGAACCTTGGGTATTTCGGGGTGGTCTTACTGCTGATTTACAAGTGAGTATTAAATTTTCAATTTTAAACACTTTTATTCATTTTTTTTTAGAGACTTATTCCTGTTGATTCCGGGAATGATTTATTTGTATATAAAGCACCTGATATACCAACTTGTAAAGTGTACACTATTCGACCATATTTACCAACTGATGAAGAACAAGTTTATGATGTTTGTAACAGAACATGTAAAGATGGTTTGGAGGATTGTCTGCCATATCCGGTCGATTTAAAAGACTTGCAAGCTGATCGATTAATTGGAGCATATCTTACCTTGCATCCGGAGTTTTGCATGGTTGTTGAAGATGATAGTGGTATTGTCGGCTATGCGTGTGCGTCACCCGATTATAAAAAGTTTAGGATAAAACAAGAACTTGCATGGATACCTGAAATGTCTGAAAAATATCCCCTGATAGAAGGACGTTCTATATCGAAATTTGCACAAGATAGCATATCACATTTTCATAATTTCAAAGATGAAGTTTATGTTAGTAGTCCGTCGCATCCTTCTAGTATGACGTGTAGTCTTCTTCCATCTGTTTTGGATCAATCTGTCAGTAAAAGAATGGTCACTTGTTTATTAGCAGCATTAAGAGCAAATGGTAAATGCAGTTGGTAGAATATAAGAACTTTGTGATTAATATCCACATTAGAATTTAAATTGTCACTTTATGGGTGCCAGACAGCAAATTACATGTTAAATTATGTGTTAAATGGGTGTATTTAGTTGTGAAACAAATCTTTGTGGGAAATGAGGATATCCAGGTTTCACTTTCAATTAAACAATGAAATTTGCTTTGCTGGCCTTAAGATTTTTTATTGATTTTCCTCGTAACTATTCTAATTTGTTGTCTTGATGAATATCTTAAAAAAAAATTATTTTAGGTTCGTTTGGAGTTCACGTCGTTATGAACGCAAATGACAGTTACACTCATGCATTTTATGGAAAATTAGGTTTCGTGGAAAATACACACGAAGCAATTAAAGGAAAAATTGTGATGGGTCGCACCTTTTAGTATCCCGTATTTTATTTTATAATTTATTCGACTGATAATTTTATGGTATCGTGTTTTCTCTTTTTATATGTACTAACATTGTATAGCATTACATTTAGTTGTGATATAATATGTATAGTTTTTATATCGGTTATATTTTATGTCAGATTGTGTATAAATTAATTATTGATAATTATTATCATTGTATTGAGAATATATAAATATTAAAATATATTAATTCTTTTTATTTAAATAGGTAAATGTATTTAATTTTAATGTTAATTGTTAAAGGAGTTAGTAAAGAGTATTGATTACATTTCAATTTTTGGTTTTCTTTAATTTTGCGACGATGAATTAAATATTTTTAATTGTTCAAATATTTATCTTCCTTATTCCTATCTGTGTTAATCTAAACACAAAATGGGTATTTGCATTACGCACATGTATGTTATGTACACTGACTGCATTGCACAGCCATCTGTGTACGAATAGCGAAAACAAAACTTTGTTACCAAAAACAATATCAACTTAAAACACCAAAAAATGAAGAAGTTTTCTTCAATGTAGCAAAACCATTATCGCAGCTCTTGGAAATTAAATCCCTTCTTTTATTAAAATTATCTAAAAAATTATTCAAAGAATTAAAAACCAAGATTATTTGTAACAAATATATATTTAAGGTCAAGATACTTTTCACATTAAGGACAGATTCAGAAATGTACAAATTTATTGCCATGATGTATTTTGCATGAATACGTACATTTCGATTTCGATTTGAAGTACGTTAATTATCCGAATAATTCTTCATTATGGCATGACATTGTTCTTCGCTTGTAAGGCAGTAACTCTTTTGTGAAGTTCAATAATCTGAAATAAAATCCATGGGGAAGTTGTATGATTTTTTTTGTAAACAGTGTGTTACTAGGAGGTCTAATATACAAAGAAATTTAAAAATTATCATCATTCTTTTAATGTAATTTTTTTATTCAATAAAAAATGTTTGTTCAATGAGAAATATATTTAAAATAGAAAAAAAAAAAAAAAATTTAAAAAAAAAAAAAAAAAAAAAAACAAGTTATATGATATGAGATAAGATAAATAATTAAAATTTAATTTAATGTAAATGGCTATGTTAAGCAATTGGACTTGTGAATACATAATTGCGGTTCATAGCTGCTACGTGCAGTTAAATTACGTGGATACAGGCTACGATTAGTTAATTAAAATTCAGACAAGCAACTGCGCATAGCAGGAAATTTGTCGAGGAGGCACATTATTAATGAGATTTACAATTTAAAGAAATTTTCAATGAGATACCAATAAAATCACACAAATGATTATATTAATAATAAACAGAATTTATAAATAAATGATTTATCACGTGGAGATAAAAATTCAAATCCATTTTTGTGGATTTAATGTTAAATATTATTGTTATATTTTTTCTAATAGATTTTCTCACATAGTGATAAATTTAAAATATAAATTTCCATATAAAATTAAAAGTTAATATATAATAACTTACAGTGTTTATGGAAAAAAATTAATAATCACCCACTTAACCCAAATACGAATGGAATAAAAACGTACCCTTTGAATTTCCTTTTCAGCATGTTTCAATTCCGTTCTCGGCGATCGATCCGCTTGCTCAGAAACGTCGAGTATTTTTAATTGACTGACGACGTCATTGATCAACTTTTGCATGTCGACGTTCTTCGGAATGTTCTTCCTCCTCTTGATTATTTTATCAAGCTCTTTCGATATATCTTTGCGTGACAACATTTTCTCGTATTCCGGATCTGTATCGTAAGGAACTTCAGATCTTGCATCCGGAGCTATTTCTCTCGGCAGTTCCATTTTCTTCTCCAAACGCCACGCATTCAGCGCTTTTAGATTTCTAAAATACATTTACTTTATAAATTTGTTTTGATCGGAACGGCTATACGTATAGACATACAAAGAAAAATAAATTTATAATAATAATTTAAAAATCAAGACAATCTTATATTATTATAACGTTTTTTAATTGCCATAATTTTTAATTTAATCGCAACTTTTTACTGATTGAATGAAGTAAGGTTTGAATTCGATTACGATTGAATCCTTAATGCTTCCCCTGCAGCTTTAAAGGCAGATTTTCAAGGATGATAAAAATATTTTTTTTTAAATTACCTTTCCTGTTGTAAAATTCTTTCTTGGTCACTCAGCAGTTCCTTCAGTTTACTCAACCACATATTCTTCAATTCTTGATCGATCACCCTATCCTCATTAGGACGCAACGCCCTAAGTCCAACGTACTTATTGCTGTTGTAGTGCGAATGAATATTCAATTTTGAACAATGTCTCGTGATCTTGTGCATTTTTTTCGCATTCTGCGGACAAACCAGTTTCGACGATTCGGACATTTTCAACAGTTTCGACGATTCGGACGTTCTCGCCTCGTTGTGTTTGTTCGTTTTGTTGCGTTCTTCCGAAAGCGCCATTATGGTAATGACAGGCATCGATTCCATTTTGAGTGTGGCCGACGTCGACGATTTTCGTAACAAATCTTGCACTGATATTTTTTTCAATCTGGGTCTTGGTTCGACTTCCGAAGCTTCCGAACTTTCAGATTTGTTTATGCTTTCTTCACTTGTTTCTTCCCAGGGTGCGTTTATCTTGTCGTCTTCAGCTTTTAAATAAGCACATATCGCATTTACGCCTTGTTGTAGAACTTCCTTAGTTGGATATTGTAGTGGATTGTTGGCTAGTTGTAGCACTTGCAAATTCGGCACTAATCCTGAATTAAAAAATAATATTTGTCAGTAAATAGATCATAATAATAATAATAATAATAACTGAAGCTAAACTTTATGGAGAAAGAAACATAATTCTAAGCTTTATATTTAATTTTAAAAACACAAATCCACAATTAATTTATTGATTCATGCAAAATATGAATACATAACCTAGACTAGAGTTTAAACTTGTTTAAATTTGTTCGTATGAAATAATTATAAAATTTGTAAGCAAATTTGGGCGAAGATTCAACAATTTTGTAAATTTGGTTTTGGGTTTATATCAGCGCCTATTATTCATTTCAAAGTCAAAAACTCAATTCAAACAAATATTTAGTGACAAAAAAAGTGACAAAAAAATGAAACTGTTAAGGTGTGAGCAATCTTGTTTTTCGAGCAAAATTTATATTTAAGGTTGGCTTCTACTTATCGACGTTTCGTCCAGTTCATTGGTCATCTAGGCTGCAGTTGCAACAATAGTCACAGCGAGACCAACAGAAATAAATTTACAAAAATAAATCATCATAATATGATGACAGCTTTAAAATAAGTCAATAAAAATGAAAAAACCGCAAAATTCAATCAACAAAGTATTTCGTTATGTTTATATTTTATTCTCAAAACCTTGATGTCATAATTCATGTTATTTGCGATTTTGTTCACGCTTTTCTCAAAACTTTCTTATGATATTTGAAAGAATACTGTTCATTCGACGTGCTGCTCATATCCAACAGATTTAAAACGAACATTTTTTTTTTGATCGTTTTTATGGAAGGTTTTCGCACCAAACTACTTGATCTGAATTTCTTCTTTTGTTTTGGTGTAGAAATTTCGATTTTATCGAACTGTCCTTTGAGGAAACACAATATTTTTTGCGTACTCTGAAGCCGTATTCCTTTTGGTGGATACGTTAGGGGATTTTTTGAAAAATGTAGTATTTTCAAGTTTGGCACTGAACCTGACAAAAAGAAAAACATTAATCAGAAACATCAATCGTTTGAGAAATGAATAACACTTTTAGATTAAAATTATTACACTCAGCATTTAAAATCATAAATCTTTTCAAATGAACTATTAAATTTAAAAAAAAAAAAAAATAACTGCGGAAATACCAATTATAAATATTTTATTTTTTCGCCCTGTTGTCAAAATATGATGTTATTTACTATACATTCTTTCATATTTATCGTACAATTTGCTGGTGATTATAGCAAGATTGTTTGCTCTAATTGCACTGATTTCTAAAAGATTAAGCACGCCGACTTTCTTATTATCAAATTTTGAAGGTACTCTCACTAAATAGTTCGATCTGAATCTCTTCGCGCGTTTTAACGAACAGTCTATATCGAAATGTGTCTTGAGAAAGTCGAGTATTTTTTGTGTACTCAGCAGCAGCACTTCTTTGGGCGGATATTTAAGAGGATTATTTGAAAAGTGAAGCATTTCCAAGTTCGGCACTGAACCTGATGAAAAGAAAACATTATCAATTAATCGATTCTATACATCATATAAGACTTAATTTAATGCTAATTTTGTTTACATAAAAGAAGAAACTCGACGTGGATTATACTAGAAGTAACCCATTTGAATTTTACTTGGCTGACTCGAATTAATCATGGAAAAGCTATATGAATTCCATTTCTATATGAAGTCCAACTCGATAAAACTGATTGCACCTAAAGTACATAGGGAAACTTAATCTGAATCAAATCTAGCGAAGTTAAAGCCAGTCCAATCTAAGAGAATCTAACATAACCATGTAATACAAAATCCCATTTTTCATAATTCAGGATTTCAAGATTAAATTGGAAAATATGTGGTTTTATGACAAAAATTGAAGGTGACAAACAAAATTTAATAAAAATTAATCATAACTGTATTCCACTCGATCAAAATTTATTTTTGTTTGATGATGACATTTTTGTTTGATGATAAAAATTTAGCTCTAAAATTTACCTCGATACCTGTACATTTTTACTGGACTTATGGGTTTAAAATTTACACTTATAACACCGAAATAAATGATGTTTAGAAGAATTCAAGTTTCAAGTTCCAGGATCTTGTAACAGTGAAAAGAATGCAGGGAGAAATAAACAGCCTGCAGATAAATTTATCAGAGTAGAAATTTTCTGCATTACAATATTTAGCGGCGTTTTTCAACCGAACTGCCAAGTTCAATTTTTTAAGTAATAATATTTTCAATAATATCTTCCTTTCTGTAAATAATGCTTTTCTTTATTGAGCTTTCTTACCGATTGTAGTAAATATTCTTCATATATCCAATTGATTTTAATGAGTTTCAATAAATATAAATTTAATGTAAACTATTTGATACAAAAACTTTAATTTTTAATTAATTAATTATTGGATAAACTGAATATAAAACTTTTGTTTTATATCAAAAGTGTTCATAGTCAAAATTTTGAAATGTTGGAAATTCGTCGTGCAAACCAATATAAAGTTCTCAAAGATATTTAAATAAATAATATATTTTAAATGTCAAAAATGTCAATATTATAAATTCATAAACATTAAAATTAACTCACCTAATTCGTTTGGTAAGACTTCAATTTGGTTATTTTCCAGCAATAAATTTTCTAAATAAGCATGGTAGGCAATGCCCTTTGGTATATCCTTCAACTTGTTGTTTCTTAAGTCGAGCCAGTTTAGCTTGACGAGTCTCTGGAAAATATCCTCGGGCAAACGTTCGATCTGATTACCTTCCAAATACAACATTTGCAAATTGGTCATGTCGAGCACACGCATAGGCACAACGCGTAATTTTTTTTGTGAATGATCACAAATAACATCAATTTTTGACATCATGGCGAAAGAGATTTTAAGTTTGATGTTACTATGGATAATAAGTATATTATTACCATGGCGACCAATTTTAATAGTGCTGTAATTAAAATTATCGATTCTTTTGAATCATATTTAATGTCGGAGTTCAAGCGTTTAGTAGTGTTAATAAAACATTTGTTAAAACATATTTTATTAACTTTCAAATAACTAACTTAAAAAAATTTAATGTAAATTTAAAATCGTGCCATATTGTATTATATTCAACAAACAACTAAGCGACAACAGCGACAATGAAGACAGAAAAGCTTTAGATGGAGGATTAGTTAGAACAAACCCAACCCAACCCAACCCCACTAGTAACGGTTTAATCTACAATCTTAAACTGATATTGAATTATTTAAAAAAACATTTGAATTTTAATGTTTTTCACAAAGAAAAACAAACGTTTAACAAAATTGTAAAAAATACAAAAAACAAAAATTAATAGTTATTTTGAAATAAATACATATTAGATCCATTTAGAACATACAATTTTATTTATTTATAATTCTTCAATATTTATTTCTGTTTCATAGTTTTTTAGGCAAGAAAAATTGTATATAAAACAATTAATTGAAAAATCAATATTTATTTCTTTAATCAATTCATAGAAAGAAATTAATTTAAAATTTATTTTAATAATAATGATTCTTTTCGTTGATTTAATTAAAATTTCTAGTTCGTATTGAGGGTTATTACTTTTTTCTGCATAAACTATGAGAAATGACAAAATAGAGCAAGAGACAAGAAATGTAGGCAACATATGTGTCTATCACCAAAAAAAGTTTCAAAAGTATTCATCTAATAACAACAAAATTATGAGGTTTTTAAGATGTGGATGACCATTTTTTGACCACTTACAAAACACGCAAAAGAGAAAATAACATGTCAAATTATGCTTTCTTTTAGTACAAATCCACATACCAAATTTGGTCCCAATCGCGAGAAGCGTTATAAAGTTTTCTCGAAAAAAGGATTTCTTTTCAGGAAATTTGTATCCCTCTAGCGGCTAAACGAAGCAACTTTGAATAGAGGTAAATTGGGTTAAATCGTCCTATTTTGGCCTCAGGATAATGTGTCATTATTTTGCACAAACCTTTCGGGGACAACCCGTGTATAAATATACAGGGTGAGTCACGACCAACGTCACGGAGTTTTATGACTAAACGGCATATATTCTCCAACTTCTGTTGCAGGTGGATTATAAAAGTCAATAAGGGCTCATTTTAAAAATATTTTCAAATATACAGGCCGCTCCAAAAAAGAGTGGCATATCAAAGTTATATTTCTTCTTATGGAACAACACATTTTTGTATTTTACGTAAAAAATAAGCTTTTGATAAGGGTTCTCTATACCTAAACACTAAGAATTCTGATTTATTTCGATATCTCTAAAAATAATATATGCCGTTTCGCCATAAAACTCCGTGGCGCCGGTGGTGACTCACCCTGTATATTTGATGTAAAATTATTTACGGATATCGTACATATTTTATGACTGTTATAGGTTTTAACATGTTTTGTAGAAAAAGGATATTCATTCTTATTTCGAAATTCCTCACGAAACGATATTGAATATTATTGCCACCTTTCAATAAAAGAAAAATATTTTCATTGCAAACACCCCGGAACGGATTTGTTTTTTTTTTTTTTAATAAATCAAATGTATGTCACATCGATACGATTTGAATTTGTTATTGTAATTGAAAATTCAATCACGTTAAAGGTTAATCGGATTTGGCGTTTAAAATTAAACACAAGTGTGTACATAATTCAGCAGTGAATTCAACGTTAAAAATATTTTTTATGTTTCATTCAAATAAATCTAAGGAATTTAACTAAACGAATTCAAAATTTAGCAATTTATTTAGTAATAATTAATGTTTATCTCATACGGTTATCTAGATTGGGATTAGGAACATTGGTTAGGTTAGCAGGATTTCCTTGTCGGATTTTGTAATCCATTAATTTGTACGACGAAAAAAGTTACCGGGACGTTAAAGTTATTTATTATTTGTTATATTCGAAATTACTGCTATTATTTTTGTGTATATTACTTTTTTGTGATTTGTTTTGACCGATACAATGAACGTCTTAATGGATAAATCGTAACGCGATTTATCCACAGCGCCGGAAAACTGGGTCATTTCAACTATAAAATGATTTCCACTGTAATTTTGTTTAAAAGTTCGAATCTATTTCGTATGTTGACGAATGAACGCATTTGTGATTTCATCTTTTATTGAAGAAAATTGTGAAAATGTTTGTGAAAAATGTTATAGATTTTTACAACGTCTGTTAGGAATTATACGTTAATTAGCAAGAGAAATTATTGTTTCTTATTTGGTGTGATAGCTTATTTACTGATCATCAAATTTTAGTCTTCAATGTTCCAATAATAATTCACAACAGAAAAAAGTTAAATAGTTGTTCATTCAATCACAAGTTTTCGTTAATAATAATAATAATAATAATATAGTTTATTGTCCAACAGAATACTCAATTTACTTACTATTAAACCTTTTAATTATCTTAAAAACAAAATAATTAATAAATATTTACAATGAAATTTAAAAATGATCATAACCTAACCTCAAATTGATTCAACGTAAGTGCAACGTTTGAATGTAAACACGACTGTAAATCGAAAGTAGGCCTCTTATATTTAATTTTAATCACATGAAACAATCCTTCATATATTATTATCCTCAATTGTGTATTACAAAAACCAATATTGTTTAAAATATTTAAACAATTTAAAAATATATATATTTTTATAGCCATAGATCAATTGTGTTTTGAATTGATTGTTACAATTATAAATCAACTCACCCAATTAGTGTTGAGTATCCTCACTCACTTACTTGATCGGAGCACAAACACACTTGAAGATCACTTCCGATGCACAAACCAATTGGCACAGGGTCTTCCTGGTTTTGCTCTTTCAGAGTGGTGAGTCACAATACGACAATACGTAAATTCATTAATCAAAACTATTTCTACAAAAACTTAAATGTCCACAGCTCCCTTGTTGAGTATAAATACAGTTACAATTTAGTAGCTAATTGTAGCTTAAAATCAGAGCATTCACGCAATTTAAATTATACAACCAAAACATTTTCGGTTACAGATCGATGGACAACTAAATTTTAAATTTGTTTAATTTAATTTGTTTCATTGGGAAATAACATAGCAATATGTGTAAGTTCGAAGAAAGGAAACATAAAATATAAGAAAAATGGCAAAAACACGTAATATAACGAAAATAATAATAAATTGTAATTAAACAAATTCAATAAGAAACAGTGTATTGCAGATTATTTTAAATTTCAATGTTTCAATGGTTGGGTATTAAAAAACTAATTTTAACTATAATAATTATAATAAAAACATTAATAACTACAAATTAATAATAATTATAATAATAAAGAATATAATTAAATTTAACTGTTTAAAAAAAAAACAAAATTAACCCTAAAATGTTCGTTTATAATCTGAAATTGAAAATTTCTCGTCTTTATTGTACCCATTATGTTCGAGATTAATAAAAATCAATCGCGATGTTTCGACTATATTCGCGTTTTGTTCCAGCAAAAAGTAAATTATCCCAGCTTTGTTCGTTATCCTTTGTCATTATGGTATACTTTATTTTACGGCGAGAATAAACGTTTGTTCGAATTGATCATCCAGAATTTATTATTTTTTTGTGTGGATGTTCGTCCCATTGAAGATTTATTATTGGAACGATTTTTACAATACTACATGTGGGCATTAAATAGACTAGTTTTTATTGGGTACTTTTGGAATATTGATCTACGTTGCTGCTTCGTATTCTGTTAGCTTCGCGGTTGCAATACAGTGTGGTGATAAAGTTTGGAACAAAATTCATAAAAGCGTTCTATAATGTTTTTAAGAAAATCGCTCGAGCAGGTCAATTTTTTTTTTGAAATGCCGTCTTCTGACGTTAATTTTTTTGGAATGACGTCATTTGTTTTTGCACAATGACGTCATCATAATTTTTTTTAAATTACAACCCCCACTTTTTTCTTCTGTTTTTAATAGACCTTCTTACTACTTAAACGGTGATGTAAAACAATTGGTACCTTACATGGCAATTTTTTTGAATAAATGACACATTTAAATTTATTCTTTTAAACAAAAATTTTAATTTTTTTCAGAAAAGTTAAACATCAAGGAGGTCTATCAAAAGGAAAAGAAAAAAATAAGAGGTGTCATTTAAAAAAATCGATAATAACGTCATTGCACCTTAAAGCTTCACTCTTCGTCTTAGATACATAAATTACTGTTATTTGCTTTAATTTAGAATGTTTACGATTATTATTTCTACTAAATTATAACCACTGACGATCTGAAGTAAATGTGTCATTTATTCAAAAAA
>JAFFZR010000052.1:0-11054 GCA_018397195.1 Lethrus apterus
AGAAAAAAACCAAGGAAAACAGCCTTACAATTTTAATAGAATGATGAATGAAATGAACAAATTAATCCAACTAATCCATGATACGGCAAAATTTTACTAAGAAAAGTCGTTCCTAATAAGAAATTGTGGCCCTATACAAAATTTCAGAAAGATCTACCTACTTTGATCAAACCGTGATTAAACAAAACAAGACCTTTTGATCAAAGTAGGTAGATCTTTCTGAAATTTTGTATAGGGCAACAATTTCTTATTATGAACGACTTTTCTTAGTAAAATTTTGCCGTATCATGGATTAGTTGGATTAATTTGTTCATTTCATTCGTCATTCTATTAAAATTGTAAGGCCGTTTTTCATGATCTTTTTCTTATGCAACCTATTTAAAATTGTATACCGTTGAAAACAGAATTAAAAATCATAACGAAATAACAAATAAAAAATATAGGTTGCCATTTAAAAAAAATGGCGATGACGTCATAACAAATAAATGAAGGTGTTTAATAAAGAATTTTTTTCGCCATGTTGTAGCTAAGACTGTTTGATGGTTTGTTGGTGATTATATCACAATTGAAGTTGCTATAGTCTCGGGCCCGTTTTGTAGAACGGACTGTATATTGAGTTTATGATTTATAAAATTCCCATTCATTTTAAATCGCATTTAGTTTGTAATAAAATTTTATGGTTATTACGATAAGAGTCGCCTAACACGCGTGTGTAAAATTCAAGAATATTTTTTCCAACATTTCATACACACAGCAAGCGCCATTTCGCGCGGACCATAAATAAAAATCACTTATGAACTCAATAGCCATTTGATTACCGTAATAAACTGCCATTTTACGTTCAAATTAGTACAATTATGTTGCAAATATCGTACGTTTTAACAAAGTTGATCTAATGGGAAATCTATTATTATAAATTACGCGGAGATGTACAATTAGTGCGTCGTTAGATGAACGAAAATGCACAATGATTAGTGTTTGTTTTCCGCCATCAAACGCGTAATTGCATGTATTATAATGATTTCATCTGGAAGACAAGTTGCAATTAGTAAGGAGATGTGATACGAAGATATGAATAGAGTAATTGTGTCAGTAATTCATTCTGAAATTATTAATTAATATGAAAACCATATGATTATATAAACTAGAAAAACTATGAAGTTGTTTTGGAAAAAATGACACAGCGCAGCCATTGAGGAACTTGAACGTTAACTATTACAATAAATGTTAAGGATAATCATATTGCTTCGATATTTTCAGAATAAAATTTTTAATCAAATGAATAAAGATGTAAACTTAAATACTTCACGATTATTTGGCAACAAACCTTGAATTTATTGTAATTTGCAATGGTATTACGTGTTTAACATAAAGCTAAACGTTACGTACTCGTTACCGTGAACTTTATACAGAATTTATCAGATTTATCAGAAGCGTGTTTCCTCATTACTATCAGTGACTCCGCGGATCGCGTTCGTTATTAAAATCACATTGAATTATACGTGATAGGAATTTTATTCATCGTATTAAATCAACTGCTCATAAGAAAATGAAATATAAATAACAAAATTATTTTCTTAACTGACATTTATTGTCCATTAAAGATTTTTTGCTCATTTAAGCCAAAGTATTCAACGAAGTTTTTAAGAATTTACTTCGATACACGTTCGTTACGCAGCTTCAGTCTACACAGAAAAAAAGGAAGTTATAATTCAAGAAAAAAGTTTTTCTTATATACAGAGTGTTGTATTTTAAAAAATGGAGATATGCCCAATTCAAGTTGACTGAATTTGCGCTTTAGGAATGAACACCCAGTATATTAAAATATAACTGTAAACACATCTGAGGGTGTATGTAGATCTGTACTAAGATATTTCAAAATTTCATTCACTTATTCTAAAAGGTAATTAAAATACAATCCCTTTTTTCAAACAATTTTAGATAATTTTTAGAAAATCATAAATATCTCGGAAATTAACGACTTTAGGGCTAGATTATGTTATATCTTTTTTGTTCATATTTTATTGGTACCTCCAAATATGCAATAATATTAGGGGTATTGTGTTTAAAAACTTTTTTTTGTATCTGTCACTGATTACGAGTTATTGAGGAATTCCCGGCCAGTGAAACAGCCTGTATACAGCGTGATTTTTTGAAAACGATCCGCCTGAGATATTTCAGAAACCAAAAGGAAATTACAAATTTCCGAAAACAGGTTCACTTATATGTCAAGGGGGAAACGGTTTGACCTATTTCAAAATTTTTGGGAAAAACATGTATCCTTGCAAAGAAACTTTAAGCAACTAATCTCCAAGGTGACATAAAAAATGAAGAAAATTTGAATATTCAAAGCTCATTAACTCGGGAAGTAATGATCAGAATTCAAAAATTCAAACACATCTGTAAAGCCCATCGATTGCTCTTTCATTTGAGATGCCACGCGATGGGTCATTCCATTTAAAATTTTTGGGGAGGTATTCGTGGGGGCGCAGGGGTAAACGTCAAAAGTGTGAATCATAGGTCAAACCGTTTCCCCCTTGACATATAAGTGGACCGGTTTTCGGAAATTTTTAATTTCCTTTTCGTTTCTAAAATATCTCAGGCGGATCGTTTTCAAAAAATCACCTGTATATGGGCGATGAATTTTAATGTTTTATCCACATAAAGTCTCATTCAGAAATAAACGCAAAATTACATTTACGTTATTTATTTATTATGTTACTGCCAAACGCATTTTAATTTTACTGTTACTGTTTTATTTCGAAAATCCATTAAAATTAATTGTCAATCTCATCATTCATCATAATAATGGTTACCCATTGACAACACGCGTACATTTTTCAAAACAATTTGAAACGTCATGCATTTATAATCATCTCATGTAATTTTTAGTAACTGCGAATTGGCGCTCGGGGATGAACATAATTTACGCAACGGTCATCGTAAAGGGACTGACTAACTAAAAATAAAGCCACTGAGCATTTAAGGGAAATGTTTTTATTGCACAACAAAGGTTTACTATCTAAATATGTACTGATAAAATGAATTACTATTTATAAGCTGGCTTTATAGGGTTTAATTTTTTTGCACAAAAAATGGTAAAATACCTTGTTTCAAGAAAGTTGTACATACAAAATTCTTGCACAAAGGAATAAAACTGAGGATACAAAAAGAAACGACTAATAAATAGGATTTTGCAGAATCAAATCATTTGACAAAATGCCCTAACACCCTAACACCCTCCTAATGCATGCTGCCTTTTGTGCATATTGCTTGAAGTTTAAATCAAGCATATGGTTTATTAATAATTTCAAAACTATTTATCCAATAAAACACAAACTGTAAATTTAAATGGACAGGCTTTACAACAAAAATATGTTGAGATGAATAGCATCAGGGATCAATTTTTTGGCATCGACTCTTTTCAATACAAAATATGAATAAACTGGGTCATATCTAAGCACATTTCTCAAAAATCGTTTTATCTGCAAGATAATAGAAATTGTGATTTACTGACTGACAAAATAGTAGCTAAAGTTTTTAATACAAAAGTGCCATAGTAACACTTAAACTTCCTGCTTGAATTTGAAGGAATTGGAAAGAAAGAACGGCAACAATTATAAGACGGAGTCCCAAGTTTTATGATTTTTTCAGTACTGTGAAAAATCTTTATATGTTTTTTATTTGTTTTTAATATCCATGTTTACAACTATTCGTTAAACATTATCAAGTAACAATGCTGGCAAAGAAAATGCAACTAAAAGTGTTCCACTGGAACTGAACTAGATGACAAATCATGATTCTTTTTAAACTAATTATTTGGTAAGCAAATATTTTGCAAAACGTCATTTATCACGCGAAACGTTCCAAAGTTAAAATCGTGTTTAATCATCTTCACGTGTTACAAGTTTAAGTCCATACATCACGAAAACCATAACAACGAATTGCCATCACCTGGTAAATCCAAGTTTATGTCGCACACTTCACATATGAACTTTTCAGCGGACAGAGTGCATAAACCGGATACGCGGTGTCTCCGTTACAAATAGTTGAATTAATCAGAGTCAATGAAAAATAGCATGGAAACGCGGATGACCCAGAAGAGACTGCGAAGGATTTGTCATAATATGATGTGGTGCTTGTTGCCACATTATGTATATTACTCCGTCGAGTTTGGCCAGCTCATTTATTAGATAATCTTCAACACATGTGTACACCAGTGATAAAGTTGGGACATTTGTAAACAGTGACATCTATTCGTTTTTTTTTTTTTTTGTTGCAGTAATATTTTTTATGTAACAGGGGAAATACAGTGTGGTGATAAAGTTTGGAACAAAATTCATAAAACCGTTTTATAATGTTTTTAAGAAAATCGCTCGGACAGGTCAATTTTTGTTTTTGAAATGGCGTCTTCTGACGTTAATTTGTTTGGAATGACGTCATTTGTTTTTGCACAATGACGTCATCATAATTTTTTTTAAATGACAACCCCCACTTTTTTCTTCTGTTTTTAATAGACCTTCTTACTACTTAAACGGTGATGTAAAAAAATTGGTACCTCACATAACAATTTTTTTGAATAAATGACACATTATTTCAGATCGTCAGTGGTTATAATTTAGTAAAAATAATAATCGTAAACATTCTAAATTAAAGCAAATAACAGTAATTTATGTATCTAAGACGAAGAGTGAAGTTTTAAGGTGCAATGACGTCATTATCGATTTTTTTAAATGACACCTTTTATTTTTTCTTTTGCTTTTGATAGACCTCCTTGATGTTTAAGTGGTGATTACCGAATTAATTCTTTACATAAGAACTTTTCTGAAAAAAATAACATTTTTTCTTCAAAAAATTTAATTTTTGTTTAAAAGAAAAAATGTGTCATTTATTCAAAAAAATTGTTATGTAATTTTTTTACATCACCGTTTAAGTAGTAAGAAGGTCTATTAAAAACAGAAGAAAAAAGTGGGGGTAGTCATTTAAAAAAAATTATGATGACGTCATTGTGCAAAAACAAATAACGTCATTCCAAAAAAATTAACGTCAGAAGACGGCATTTCAAAAACAAAAATTGACCAGTCCGAGCGCTTTTATGAATTTTGTTCCAAACTTTATCACCACACTGTATAGACTAATCCGATAGAGATGAATAATTAATAATTAAAGCTCGGAGAAGCAACAAAATTATAGTCAAATTCTTGGTTGTAAACGAAGATATGTCCAACAAAAAAAAAAAAACACATCAGATGTAATAAAAAGTAAACAGTGATCCGATAGTAGCGATCAGGTTAATAATAAAAGCTCGGAGGACCGATACAATGGTCGTTCGAGAAATAACGCGCTGCGGATTTTATTGATCAGAAAAACAAGTGAAACTAAGAGGAAATGAGCATACATATGGATGTGTTTAAAGTTATCAGTTATTTCAAGAAATCTGCTCGTAAATAACAAGCTCGACTGGTGGTAAGATATCAGTGTACGCCTAGCAAGAACCGCGTCGTCAGCACAACCTTTTATTTTTCAACCGAAATTTCGGCTCGAAATTGGAGTGCTCGACAAGATGTTGTTTTGTTGATTTTACTTTTTTTTTGACAAACGCTGATCTGTGACTCAAAAATCCCACTCAACTTATTGTTAGTGAAAATAAACGCGACGAAAGAAAATATTTAAGATCGGGATCGGCTGGAAACAGTCGCAAAGCAGAAATAGAAATA
Source organism: Lethrus apterus (assembly GCA_018397195.1). Classification (NCBI taxonomy): domain Eukaryota; kingdom Metazoa; phylum Arthropoda; class Insecta; order Coleoptera; family Geotrupidae; genus Lethrus; species Lethrus apterus. The sequence continues at coordinate 5,718 of JAFFZR010000052.1, forward strand.
ATACGAAAATGTTTATCTTAATAAATTACAAAAATTTACAGGCATAAATTCTCTATACAGGCCTGTTTGGCGTTGAACCAAACCCGACGGTGCTTTAAATGAGAGCTAATGTATTTACAAATTTACATATTATGAAAATGAATTAACAATTTAATTTTAGAAAAATACTTCTTACATAAAAATTCCTAAATGAGTCGACAGAGTGTCTACATAAAATCAATTTTATAGAAAGATGACATTCATAAAAATTTCGAGATGCGGCATTTTATACGTACAACACACAAATATCATGTAGCTATACCATTTTGTCATTTTTTAAAATAGTTCCTGCATAGTAGAAACATTCTTTTGTTTATGGAAAATGGACAAATAAGTGTGCGCGTCGACATTGTTTGCCAAAATCGCCATCGAACAAACGCTGCCGCAGGGCTCAGATTTAAGGCCAGTATCATTTATTTCGCATATAAATCCGATTCCTCAGTTTCTTCTTCCGATTAAACATTGCCACATACATCACATCATTGAAATAAAGCTCGAAACACGGCAAAACATAATATAATTACATAAGACTAACATCAAGCTTTTATTTTATCATTTACCATTTTAAAATAGGGAGCCGCCTCGACTTCAATTTAAAAATCTTCGACGGCCGAAAAACCACGAAACAAATAAACGACAAAGACGAATCACGGCGGCCTTTTATTGTCGTAAACGCGTTCCACACCGCAAGTTTTACGCGGACGCATTACCTCGTTTATGCCTGGTCGTAAAATCGCGTCTTTTGTGAGATTTTCGACGACACGGCGACCGCGTCAAGAAGGATAACGGTTCGTCGACGTTAAATTACCGCGAGGATTTCGTCTCGCGAACGTTTCACGTCGACGACGTCGCTAATAAAACGAAAAACGACGAAAAGAGTTCATTTGCATCGAAGTGGTTAATTTTGAGATTCGACGGAGCGGATGCTGTTAAATGGCTTCGCATAAGTGGATGAAAACGCATTCTTCAATTTATGAAAGTTTATGACGTTATTATGGACCGTTTGTGATCAACGCTCCAGTCTACAAAGTGTGGTTGATATTTTCTGTAAAATCTTAAAGAGGAAATTGTGATGCACGTGATTAGGTTTAAAATGTTTGTTTTTAATTACAAAGCACGACTTTACTAGATTAACGGGCTAGTTTAGGCTGAATATTCTCGACACGATTATAAGTGAGCGAATATAGGAGGATAATTAGGTCAATGATAAAAATCTCAAGAGAGGCATGTTTATGTCCGAACTTCATTTAAAATTTTAATTCGTTTTCGATCGAAAACGACCGTTCGTAAAATTTACGACCGACGACGACGCCACATCCCCGGACAAACAAAGACCCGTCCGTTTCCATTTTTCGTAACGTCGCGTCGCTCATAATCGGGACGCGCAACAGCGCGAAATAACGCCGAGGTGTGAGGTTGCACCCGTGCCGTGAAAAAAGTTAATGGAATTTCCCCCGACGATTTAATCCGATCGCGCGAATTTTCCGCTCGAAAAGCGGCCGAAGACGTACCGAGGTTGAAATTTCGGCTTATACATTAAACTACTCGAAAGAAGTGGTTTAATGGAGAGGTTCTTCGTTCGCTAATGAATTTAATCGGTAAATGGGAACGCGACTTTTAAACATGCGGGAACAATGCAACGTGTCACGAGCACGCATTCGTGGCTTCGCACCGCACGATGAGGAACCCTTCCACAATGAAGATGTACAGGTCGCATTACGGATGCTCGCGAATAATTAATCGAGTTGGCTGGCGTCCAACCGCGCGCTACGTGGAATCTTACACACACGGCCAACTGCAAAAAAATATTTATTTTGCGTGAGCCTCGATTCAAACAAATAAAAATAAACAATATTTTTCCAAGTATTAACGATGTCGTAATTCATTACGAAAAAATGGCGACGGGGCCTAAAGCTATCGTTACGGTCACATACTTATGGATTAGAAGCGACAAATCAATTCCAATTAAATTGGTTGGTCAGTACCTCCATTTATAACAAAGAATTTGACAATAATTTTATTGGTCTTCCGAGCTTTTATTATTTTTCATCCCTATCGGATCAGTATTGTCTTATTAAATGACTTAAAAAAAAAACGGGGCCTAAAGCTAAGGCTAAGGTCTAAAGCATTACCTTGCGCAGGCAGTAAGAACTTGTCAAATCTGAAGTGTTTCATCTATAATCATACTAGTTTTCTAAAACCTATTACACCGTCAAGGGAATTTGACACGTTTTTGACAAAATCTCCACACAGATAATTTCGATTCTGATATTTAGTTCCTACTTGTGCCTTTTTGTTAGCCTCATCCAGATTTCATGTACATTATTTACTATCAACATTTCTAAAGCTAAACGCTCCCACTCTAATCGTGAGAAGATGTTGGAAGCACTGGCCAACACTACGCCTTGTTGTTNGTTAGCCTCATCCTGTCCAGATTTCATGTACATTATTTTCTATCAACATTTCTAAAGCTAAACGCTCCCACTCTAATCGTGAGAAGATGTTGGAGGCAATCAGGGCCAACACTACGCCTTGTTGTTGAGCGTAATGCACTTTTATGAGATGTTATTTACACGCAGCTTCGTTTGAAACGCAAATTCTGCGCACCATTCACCTCTTGCTATTCTAATTATTATCGTACAAGCCACACGATAAAAATCTATGCATCTTTAAATCAGAAAAAAATCAATAAGAACGAGAACAACGGAAACGTTTTAAGAGCTTTAAGGCGCGTCGTGTTCTTCTCGCGGTTTTCGCGACACGAAAACTTCACCGCTTCGCGACATAAAAACCTAAATTTGCTTCAACGACGCGTCGATTTTCTTCCATTGTTTTCTCATTGTTTCGACAAACCGTTCTGCGTTTTTTAAAGGAATCGGTGAACACGAAATCGGGTCAGACGTTCATCGACGTGCTTACGACGTCTTAGGTTTTGATACAACGAGCGCGTTGAGGGCGCTCGACACGCAAATCGTAACGATTTAAAGCGACGCTAATGGATAAATATTACGCCGGAAAATGATTGTATTTACGGGCGTTTAAATTGAAAATAATGCGCGATAAAATACCGTACGTTTCGCGCTTCGAATAGGAACAGGCTATCGCTAACAATTTGTGGTAATTAAATGGAAATAAACGAATATAGGGAGCTGGGGCGAGCACGACACGAAATTCATCGAATTCTTCGAAACATCACAAAAATTTTAGTGACATAATTTTTGATTTCACGTCAATTTGTTTTAACAAGTTCCGCCCTGTGACGTTTCGGCCTTTCGTATAGAAAGTTGTGAACGTGGGCTGAATTATTATGGTTAATGATGCCGCCAACTTGTAAGTTTCGAAAGGCCAATAACGGCGTTAATGTGCAAAGCACTCGATTGTCGATCGAGTTCACTTATAACCTCCGAGTTACAAACTTCCCGTTGTCGTAAAGTGTCGACGATGATTTATAATCTACACGCGCACCGATCGAAGTGGACGGTTTTAATCCAGACATAACAGCATCAAAACCGGATTGGTAAGGATTAATCTAAGACGTGTGTGGGTTTGAGTTTGGCTTCGAAAATCACAATAAAATAAAATATTTCGTCATAAATGTTAAAGAGGTGGTAAAAAGTCACCATGGAACAACAACATTTTTCAAACAATCCCACTTTGTACACCAAATACGCCCGACCCGTACGCTAAGTACACACACCTCGGGGTATTCTGTACGTTCTCCATTTCGCAATTTGAGTCGCTGTGCAAACATCCAACGGCCCGGATTCCGTCGTCGGCTCGGTCGCTAATCGATGCGAAATGGCGTCGTCCGCCGGGCCTCTCTCAATAAGACAGATTATGCCTCAAACCGCCGCATTTCGCCCTCCGGCATCAATTTAGTCAATTACGCGACCGTCTTCGCGTCGCGTAACGACTTTACCGAGTTCTCTCGAATAAAGGGCGAATTTGGTAAGCGGCCGCGAGCGCACGGCAGGCGTCGTTCGAAGCGACGCTCGAAAACGTCAAAACTTTACGCATTTCTTTTTGGTTGATTTTTTATTCACAACGATGTTCTTTCATCAGTTTCATTCGGATTTCGATTAAATTCGACGTCTCGACATGTAACGTCGGATGAATGCAGAATGAACGGCACCTAAATGGGTATAATTCGTGCGGCTTCGCCGCCGCCTGCATTGTTATACTTGATAATGATGCATATGTGCTTATTGTCTGAACAAAAGGCGTTTTCCATCGAAATGCCAATTTTCGTAATCGTCGACGTGTATGCAAGCGGAATATCATGCCATAATGTAACCAAAAGCTATGCGAAGCCATTTTATGAAAGATACGTGCCGTAAATGAATACGACATCTGCCGGATAATTCCGGTTTTGTTAGTTAAATTTTAAAAAAATCTCATAGAATATGTAAATGAATCGAGATTTGATCGCTATTTTATTTTTCGTCCTTTACCGCCGACTCTAAGGCTCTGATTGGATCTACGCTGGTGGAAATCCGTCGCAATCGGCAATGTTTGAAAAGGAACTTTCCCGGTGACATTTGATACTCAACCGTCGGCGTTATGATTTAATTAAGCGCTCCATTTGGCGTGGTTGTGGGACCGGATCGGGGATCGGTTCGTTAATGACGTCTATTTCGGGCAAACCGTAAACCGATATTTGAATCGGTAGTGTTTCCCGCCCTCAATTATCTAACCACAAACGCATTTTGTTGTTTTTTAGTTTGGTTTTATGGAATTTTTCCCGGGGAATTGACAAATCAATGTCGCAATCTTTAAAATGCAAATCGCCTTTAAAATTGAAATATATTTAAAATTATTGATCTTGATTCAGTCGTCGATTTCTGTCCAACCCTTAACGATACATTTGTAAGGGTTTTCTCGGTTTTTTTTATTTAGTTTTTAAAAAATTGTGAATATTTTTATTTTTCTGTAGTAATAAGCAGGTTGATAGTCAGATCATTGAGTTATTCGTTATTTTTCCTCGATAAAGGAAAATTTTGCGATATTCGTTCAGTTTAGAGTCCTACCATATATTTAACTTTTAAATTAAATTTTCGGTAAATTTGGTTAACTCACGGATTTGTTTCAAAATCATACCAGATGTCAACTCGACTATCCTGAAGACTCATGCAAAACCGTTTCATGCGGAAATCTTCCGTTCGTCCGTAACAGCCGGGCAAACAACGAAAAGTTGTGGCTCGAAGATCAAAACATTACATTTTTCATTCACAACACGCAAAAAACACATGACATAAAGGCGTATCCGTGTTTATTGAATTCCCCGTCATTTTCTCCATA
>JAFFZR010000053.1:0-13217 GCA_018397195.1 Lethrus apterus
ACTGGAATGAAAACCTTTTTCCAAATTATTTCTGTATTAAGCGTATTAAAGAAGTCACAAGGTATACAAGTACTGATCAAGCTAACAATTAATTTGACACTTCTCTTCTTTTAAGGTTATAGTTATAAATACAGTACCAACTTACCAATGTCGCCACCTTAAAATTTGTGATCACGTGGTGGTCACTTCCAATTGCTCACTCTGTACATCTATTACGTTTTAATCAAGTTTAGTACGTTAGTGCGCCGGTCGCTAATCTAGTACGTTTTAGTACGTTTGAATGCAAAAGGTTAATTACATATTTATAGTTTCATAATGTAAATTTTACGTTTTGAATTTCAATTACGGAGCGAACCCAACCTATACATCCCATATTTTTAATCCCAAAGCTGAGACGCGAAAAAACATCTGTTACGCTTTTATTAAATTTAATACGTTTTTATACGACGTTTAGTGCAAAATATAAAATAAATTTGGCAACATTGCTTGTCAGTTGTCACACGTTTTGATAAAGCACACTTTTTATTGACAATGTTATGCATCGCTTTGTACAGAGTGAGCAATTGGAAGTGACCACCACGTGACCTCAAATTTTAAGGTGGCGACATTGCTAAGTTGGTACTATTTTGTAACTATAACCTTAAAAGAAGAGAAGTGTCAAATTATTAGCTTGATCAGTACTTGTATACCTTCAAAATGACTTCTTTTTTACTTAGAAGAATAAATTGCTTTTTAAAAGAATACATTTAATACAGAAATAATTTGGAAAAAGGTTTTCATTCCAGTATTTATGACAGATGAGAGAACGTAAATACAATAAGCAGTATGGGTAGCAGTAAAGCAAAAAAATACACTATTTTTGTGACGTATGTGGTCACTTCCAGTTGCTCACTCTGTATATCAAATTCAAACTAGAACGTGATAATAATCAAATACGAAGGTCATCTAATATTATGGTTGGTAATTGCTTGGTATCAAATATGAAAGGAAACCTTGATTTATTTTTTTCCCTATTAGATTATGCATATCTAAGCATTCTGTTGTCAATTATGAACAATTAATTCTAACATATGTTTATAAAATATCTCAAAAGTTATGGAAAATCAAATACAGCAAACAGACGAAATTGAATCATTGAGTGCAATATATGGGCCAGACTGGAAATCTGAAAGTGAAACTGGTTGTTATTTTAGTATGCAAATATCACCTGATATCAAACTTTTTTTCACTTTGAATAAAGAATATCCTTCAAATTCACCACCAACATACCAACTGCTTGCACCAACTCTTACAACTACAGTTAAGCAGCGCATCAGTAATGAATTTGAAGAAGTATATTTGTAAGTTTTATGAGTTCGAAGTTGTTAAATTTTATTTGTGATGTTACTGTAGAGAAAATATTGGTGGTCCCGTTTTATTTCAGTGGATAGAAAAATTAAGAGATATATTAAATGATATAAAAGACGCGTCTCTTGAATCAAAAGTATTAAAAGAAACTGCTGTTGTTGCTCACGATGACAATGTGGAGACTATACAATTAAATGTCATTCACGGAACAAGCATTTGTGATCGTAAAAGTACTTTTCAGGGACATGTTTGCAAGATTACAAATGTTTGTGAAGTTGAGTAAGTGATTTGTTGTAAATAGTTATGAATTTTAAATATAATAATAAATTTCAGAATGGTGATGAATTTTCTGAAACAAAATAAAAAAATTTTACAAGCTACACATAACATTTCTGCATATAGAATAAAGACATCAAATGGAACTGTACTGCAGGTTTGATAATTTACTATTAACATATTTTATCATATACACAAAAACACTATAAAAACTAAATAATAAAAAATATATACCACTGAACTAATGCAAATTCAGTGGAGTCGGGAGCAGCAGCATTCCCCGTTGGCGTCCAATTAACGTTGGACGAAATTCTAGAGTAACAAGCTCTTACTCCGACTTAAAAATAAAAAAAAAACATTACACTAAAAAGCTAATTAAAAATTGAATGACTGGCTGATATGGTTACTGTCCGAAGCCATTAAAAATGAAAGCACAAGTTATTCAACAACTAAAACTAGAGTATGTAATGTTATTGGCGTTATTGCATTCAGTAACTTATCATTAAAAGTTATTTCACAAATATATTTAGGATAAATATCAATGATTTTCAAATAGGATTGCAATGATGATGGTGAGAATCATGCTGGAAGTCGATTACTCCATTTACTACAAATACTTGACGTTACAAATGTTATAGTTGTTGTATCTCGTTGGTAAGTGATTGCTTATCAAGTTTATGAATGCAGTTGTTAATCTATATTTTGTATATTAGGTACGGTGGTATACATTTAGGTCCTGATAGATTTCGACATATAAATAATGCTGCTAGACAAGTACTGGAACAAGCCGGCATTATTAATTGTAATAAGTAAAAATATACTGTAATATATTTAATAAAAAATGTAATATTTTAAATGCATCTTCGTTCAAATTTAATTAATTTGTATAATTGTACGAAACAATTCAAAATTGTGTTTTATGTAAATGTCACTTGTAGGATATTTGAGGTAATAATTGTAATTTTTTTTTAATAACTGGTGACAAACTTAATTTTCTTCCTCAATCCTTTCTGTAAATAAATTTCATTGCGAAGGTATTGGTCCAAACTATCTAAGTAGAAATAACACTTTATTAAGAATGGATTATGATATGGCATATTTTTTTATTAAATTAACAAATGCATGGGTTACCTATTTTATAATCGATACAAATTTTTACATATTTTTTTTTGCTATAGATTAGAAAGTCCAATAATCGTTGTTGCATTATTCATCATCTAATCTTTGTCGAGTATTGCGTTTAGCAGGAGTTCCAAATTTACGCTTCTTAAAAGTTACGTTTCCTTCACCCAATGCTTCAACTGTTTTTTCTTTAAAAACTTTTGGTGCTGGTTCTGATTCTATTACAGCAGGAATTGCAAAATACTCAAATTGTTGTTGTGGCAATTGTAGATCTAAATTTGGCACTCTGAAAAATAAATTGCATAATTAGGCATGATGAGCAGCAGAATCTAATAGAATTAAAAAGAAAAGAATCCAAAGAAGAAAAGTTCATTCTAACAAATAATAAAAATATTCAACGAATTGAAATAAAAATACTGATAAATTCAAATAACAAAAATTTCTCAATGAAGTCGAACAGACATTTTTTGCGGAACAGTAGCCTAGCATATGCTTTTTCTTACATTTAGTGAGAAATCAAATCATTTTGAGTGACTATACTTATTTATTTTGCTTTATTAATTTGTCTAACCGATCAGATTACAGACCTACTGGCTGAAACAAATTGATTGATTGACTCAATAGGCTGCTGCCCCTAACAAGCTCCCCCGAGTAAATAACTGCTTTGAACTTGTTTACTAGAATCTATAATGTTCCAAATTGTGAATAAAACTACGAAATTTAACAAAAAATTGTAGTTAGGATTTACGTATTAAAAAAAAAACAATGTTTGCAAGGTGAAGGTGAAGTATTGAATGTAACATAGATAATATAACATATTAATTTTAATTGTTACACTGTTTCTATTTTCGTCCATTTGCCATAGGGATCCGTTTTTCCAGTGGGTAATATCGGTCCATGTACTGTGGGCTCTGGTTCTGGTGAAACTCTAAACTGTTTCATCCTTTCTCTTGCTGCAGCTGCTCTGATTTCTTCCTCTTCTTTTTTGTCTTCTTGGTATCTAAACAAATAAAATAGTAACATAAGAATTGTCTTTGTAGTTATTTAACTATTTAATCATTTTCTTTTCTGATGATGTAATTATCCAAGAGTCCCAATCCCTCAGCCCAATAATTATACATAAGTATATATTATTTGAAAAATTTGACAAGTATTTAAAATAGGAATTCCTTATTCCAGTTTAAAATTTCCTACCGAGTCATCTGATATTTAAAAACTTTGTGCACTCACGTTAAATGTTTAGAAATCCATGATCTAGTTATAATAAATACATACCTACATATACAGTGTGGTGATAAAGTTTGGAACAAAATTCATAAAAGCGTTCTATAATGTTTTTAAGAAAATCGCTCGGACAAGTCAACTTTTGTTTTTGAAATGCCGTCTTCTGACGTTAATTTTTTTGGAATGTCGTCATTTGTTTTTGCACAATGACATCATAATTTTTTTTAAATGACTACCCCCTCTTTTTTCTTCTGTTTTTAATAGACCTTACTATTTAAACGGTGATGTAAAAATTGGTACCTCACATAACAATTTTTTTGAATAAATAAATTTTAATTTTTTGAAGAAAAAAGGATATTTTTTTCAGAAAAGTTCTTATGTAAAGAATTAATTTGGTAATCACCACTTAAACATCAAGGAGGTCTATCAAAAGCAAAAGAAAAAAATAAGAGGTGTCATTTAAAAAAATCGATAATGACGTCATTGTACCTTAAAACTTCACTCTTCGTCTTAGATACATAAATTACTGTTATTTGCTTTAATTTAGAATGTTTACGATTATTATTTTTACTAAATTATAACCACTGACGATCTGAAGTAAATGTGTCATTTATTCAAAAAAATCGTTATGTGAGGTACCAATTTTTTTACATCATCGTTTAAGTAGTAAGAAGGTCTATTAAAATTAGAAGAAAAAAGTGGGGGTTGTCATTTAAAAAAATTTATGATGACGTCATTGTGCAAAAACAAATGACGTCATTCCAAAAAAATTAACGTCAGAAGACGGCATTTTAAAAACAATATTATATTATATATATTATTATTATATTATTATTATTATATTTTTACTAAAAATCTATAATGGTGAAAAGTGCTTAGAATGTTCTATAAGCAAGAATGCACCGAAAAAATGATATCGAGCAATTTAAAAAATTGTCGGTGACGTCACAACAAATTAATGAAGGTGTTTAAAAAAGTTTTTTTTGCGCCAAGTTGTAGCCAAAACTGTCCCATTTAATAATATAGATGGTTTGATTAAATCGCAATTGAAGTCGCTATAATCTTGGGGTCGTTTTGTAGAACAGACTGTATATTAGAAAATCATAGTTTTCATGTGCCGTTCCATAGACTGAATGTCATTATAAAGTCTGAGACTAATAGATTATATAATTCTATTAGAGTTTGTGAGAGCATAATAGTAGGTATTTCGTAAAAAGCTGAAAAGCTTTGCTTGACAAATTTATACTTCTATACATGTAGCATTACCTAAAGGAAATAAATTTAATTTTTATTATTATTATTAAGAGCATCATAAATCCAACTTTCCTTTTCCTTTTGCAAGTGATTTTTTTAAATATATTTTTATTCAATTTCTGTGTGTTCTAAATTACTAGAAACACCAAACCATACTTGAGGGATCATTCTATATTTTTAGATATTTTACGTACGACTTTTTATAAAAATGTGTGCGTATAATTATCATTTTAGAAGTTAAATGAAAGAATCCAATCTAGACTATTCATGGTTTTTCATTCCTTCTTCTTGCAAGATATTTACGACATATCTAGATATTATATCTCCGTCCAATTTTAATATATTTTATTTGTGTATAAATATCAGTTTTGCAGTACTAATTAAGGAACACAACACACATTTTCATGCATTTTTTTTTATTTCATTAATTTTTTAAAATTTGTTTTTGCAGGAAAATAAAAGAATCCATTTTTTTTCTAATTTACGTCATACATAGAGCGTAAATTAATTTTCAATTATATTTTCATGATAAGTTTGTAGAAATTCAATTATTTAAATATTCCCGAACCCAACAATTACGTATTTATTATGTATTATTCGCGCACGTTTTCAAACAAACCAAAATGATGCGGTTTACCATAAATACAATTTATTACTAACGCAAAAATTCTAACGATTTAGGTATTTAACCGACGGCAAAGCCCATAAAATAATTCTATAATATGCATGGTAACATTCGCGTTTAAATTATATTTTATCTTGTACAGAATCGATGAACATAATCGTTTTATGCACAAATATTGCCTGTATCCGATAACAATTCCAACACTACCGATATTATAAATCAGTATGCAAATATATTCCACAAAATTTATGTATAGGTATTTTTTTGGCTTTGTTCAAATATAAGCAAAAAATCAAATGCACTTTATGTTTATTCATACGATGCCTTATAAAATAGAATTCACGAACATGCTGGTCATAATTCCACAAACTTTCTTGTATAGTTAAAGTTTCGAGAAACGCGTCGCGATATAGAGTTTTCATATAATATTGTTGTTAAATTAGCGCTATTCATAAATTTGTATAACTTTTCATGCTTTAAACGCCTCACAAAAATAACTCACTAGAAAAATCGACACAGTTTATTTTTATTTTATTAAAGCATTTTTTTTTTCCGGTATTATTGGACATTTCCAACCTAAATATTATAGTCCGAGAGCCGGTATACTGCCGGGTATGTGATCGTTCCTATGGACCATATCCACATAAAACGAAAGTTCATAGTCACCTTTAAACCAAATGGATAGGTTGCCTCGATTCCCATGGCCCCAAAGTTGTTTAATAGCTTAATGTTGTTTAATAGCCGCATACCTCGAACATCTGTCACTTTCGCTGTCAAAAATACCACTTTTTCGTCGCGACATGCCGACGCTACCGTACCGTCACGACGCCATGTCTTTCAAAAATAAGCGTCTTCCGTCTCTGAACTATACAATTTTGACATTTTCCCAGCCGCGAAAATCGCCAATTTCACAAGACAATTTGCATTGCATTTGAAAAATTAAGAAAAACTATAAGCTATTAAACAACTTTGGGGCCATGGGAATAGAGGCAACCTATCCATTTGGTCCACAGGAACGATCACATACCCGGCAGTATTACCGGCTCTCGGACTATTATTATTTCATGAAAATTTTCATAATAATTTATGATATTTTTTATCGAACGCACAAAATAAAGGAAAAAATATATCACGTATCGCAAAAAATAGCACGACGAGAGCACATGTGCCCGATATAATGCATTTGTCATTTAAATGTTTTATTAAATCGCAACGCTTCCCGTATGATTGATGTGCAATTTTATTTGTTTTTTATCGTTTGTCAATAGAAAGCATCGGCATTTTGTTATTTTTAGACCTTATACCTTTCGCATTATAGCATAATATAATAGTTTTATAAAATGTAACAAATAAATTGGATACAAAAGACACAAAATACTAATTTCCGGGTCGTTTCTATTGTATTATAGAAATGACCGATTTTTAATTTTCAAAATGTCGAATAATCAATAGTAGATAACAAAGTATGAAAATGTAACCTAATGTTTTTACATTAGATTTTTGTTAATAGCAATGTGGTAATATGCGTTTCTAGTTGCTTACTCTTACACACAAATTAACTCAAATTGTACAAGTTACATGGTTCAATATTAATTTTGATAACAAGTACTTACACATTAAACTGCTTAGAACACTTATTCAATTATCCAATTAGTTGTTTAATTTCAAGGATAAATGAACATAATTATTCACTTCGACGAACTTGTTGCTTTCAGTCTGTTGAAAAGCGCATTACATACTATCCTCATTCAAAACAAAAGAACGTTATGAGATACAATACATGGAATATATGAACATCATTTTTAACAGACACAAGAGAGTAAAGAAACCAAATACATGTAACTTGTAAATTCATAAAACGTAAATAATGATGATAATGACACTAATAATAATGATGATAAAAAATCTTGCAAAAAAAGGATTGAGAAATAAGCCAACATTATATGCCCAAAAAAACCATACTTGTAAGAGAAATATTCAAGTTTTGATGTGTAAGTAAAATTATAGATCATATATGTTGGAAAAAAATGTAAAGCTAGAACAGTCAATAACTATATGAATACAACAAATAAAAATGATCAGTACCGTCTTAACGCATGGGCACAATGGGCAGTTGCTCAGAGGCTTGGTGAATTAACCTCCAACTGATTAATGTTGATTATCAGTTTGAATTCTCTTATAAAATGCATAAAAACGGACCAATGTTAAATAATGGAAAAGAACATTAGAGATACGATTATTGTTTGAAGTATTCAATTACCCAATGAAAGTTCTTACATATTGCTGTGGAATAAACAACTAATATTTCAACATCGCTCAAAGCAGAAGTACCTATTGGCATAAAGTATTGTATTATATGTTGGTGTCTTCAATTTTCGTATTCCAGGCCTTTAGAGCGAATGACTGTTTGGAAATGCTGGAGAAAAATCGATCGTAAAGGAGACCGTAAAGGAGTTCCCCAATAAGCTGATTTCGCAGGGGCAATGTTAACTGGCCACCACCACGCAGTCCAGACCTGAGTCCTCTAGGCTATTTCTTATGGGGATTTCTTAAAGACAGGGTGTATAAAAATAAGCCGAAAACATTAGTTCAATTAAAGCAGAATATCACACCAGAAATGGCATCGGCATTTCAGGCTTTGTGTCAACGTGTACTGAGAAATCTTCGTTTAAGATTAGAAGAGTGCCAGGAGCGTAACGAACGCCATTTAGATAACATAATTTTTAATAAATAATTTTCCAATAACCGTAGATAGAAAATAAAAACAAAACTTATAATTTTTTATTTTTATTTTAGTTTACTTTTAAACTGCACTCGCCCTTTCTGGACACTTGCATATTGAACACTAAACTATTCAAATGAAATATATAAAATTCCATACCATATTGAAAAGTAAAAACTACTACTAGTAATTCCCTTCGAATGTGAAATAGATTGCTTACAAGCGACTTAATTTTCAAAATATTTTCAAAAGTAAGAAAGCAAAACATCTAAACTTCGCTTAATAAGACAGTGAAAATAGAACGGTTGTTAAATGATAAATACAGTTATTTAGAAGACACTGAGTATTCAACGTGGAAGGCCACGAAAAGTCACAAAAATAGTTACAACAAAAATGGCAATTTTAATTTTACACATAATTAACAAATGAGCATCCTTAAGATAAAGCTTTGCAATAATTCACAAACATGGACGCTATGAACCAAGTCATAAACATTATTTGTGCGCGAGATATTTGTATTAAGTCCATCGGACCCCGACAAGCTATTTAACTGCAGGCAATCAAATTTTTAATTTTGTCCATATCTTGTTGGGAACAAACTTCCTGTTGATTTAAATAAATATTCGTTTTATCAGTAATATTAATACAAGTTCTTTTTAACAATTTTTTCTGTTAATTGTTAGAATTTTGATTTTTTTTTTTTGGTATCATTTACATAAATCAGAAAAAAAACTTTTTCCACAGTTAGACCTTGCGATATTACTTTTTTAATGTGTTATTTGATTTAAAGTTCTCGTGTGCGATTTTACAAAACTGATTAAAACCGTCGATAGGTATTTCTTGAGCAACAATGCACAAATTCATGTAGCTAAATATAATTAACACAATCGAAAGCTCATAATCAAGGTGAAACTGATGGTAATCTATACCATGCCGATATCATTATGATTTCTTTTCCAGAAAGTGGTTTAACAGAACATTTAACCTAGATGGGAACAGTCACGCAAGTCATGAAAAATTTAAGGTAATAATCTGAAATACACGAAGTATCAAAAATATATCTTTGTTTACTGTATTGTTCGTTTTTTTTGTATTTTTCAATTTATTTTTAGTTTCATAGATATGGATAGGTTTGATTTTGTATTTTTTTATCACATTACTTATAAAAATAACAACATAATTACAGCACAGCAAAAGAATCCACAAATCATCAATATGAAGTAATGATTCTTTCGTCAACTAAATCAATTTAAAAATGTAAAAAAATAACAATAATAACTATTTTTCGACCTCATTTTTAAGGTGTTTAAATTGAATGGATGCCCAACCTTAGAAACTAACAAAACTCGCAGTTGCAATTCGGTTATTGTGATAGAAATTACAAATAACTTATCTCTTTTGGCAACCGTACGTACATGAGAATATCGTATATGTGGTAGCGAATAAAACGAGAAGATAAAAACAAACATTGGCCAATTTTTTACTTGAAGTTGATGTTGGACAGGTTTCTTGAAGTTTATGCCAACTTTCAAATACATCCTTTGTTTTAAATTACAAATAAGCAATATAGATTGGAAGCGTGAATCAAAAATCATATATCTGGAAATGAAGTCCATATTAAAATTCGAATGATATACAATTCAAATAATTGAACAAAATGTGTAAAAAAATTGTGATGAGAATATCTCCTCACACAAGTTTCTAGGAGAAGTAGGGTTACAAATTATATAAAAAATAATAGAAAAGGTTATACGAATATTTTTTTTTAATATATTTTTTATATTTACGTTCATCCAGGATATACGGAATAAACATATAAATATAATAGAGATATAAATATAAAGAACATATTTAGGTGTTTATCCCTGCTGGACTAATTTTAAATATAATTTTTATTTTGCATATAAAGTGCGCACTGTTTAACACCACAACTACATTTTCTGCAAAATTTTCTGCTATTGCTACTAAATGTTAAATTAAGGCCTCGTGTAAAATTTAATTCTTTTTTTTTAAACTACATTCTTTATAAAACTAGTTATTTTATGCGTCGGTTTTAGCAAAAAAAAAAAAATTTTGACAAAAACCTGAAATATTAAATAATTAATTTTTATACTAAAAGGACAGTTCGATAATAATGCTGATGGTCAAGATTGAAATTTTATTCTTAATAATACAGCGTGTCTCCGGATTGACTTCACTATAGGTTTAATCCACAAAAATTTGAGAATTTAATTTTCATGTTTTGAGATTCCGCCATGCTTGGTCTGGAAAGAATTTGAAGCAGTTATTTAGTTTTTAAAAAATTGAGACGTCCATGAAAAGTCCAGGTAAAATGTCTTTTCGGTCAATAATACGTCAAAATATTATTGAGAAAAGTTGTTAAGAATATGAAATTATGGCTCTGTGCACTTTCAAAAGTGGTTCACCTCCAAAAAAACTTCAGTTTCTAACATACTATTTTATTTAAAAAAAAAAATAAATAACAATTACTCTATTTGATTTCCTCCAAGTTATGCACATTTCTCTACCCTAACTCTCAACTCGTTCATTGGGTTAATTTCATCTATAACATCCCTAATTTTTTGTTATAATAATTCTATGTTATGAGGATCACATGAATAAACTTTTTGTTTTAAATAATCCCAGAAATAAAAATCTAAAGGGGACAAATCCGGCGATATCGCTGGCCAATGCATTGACCATGTCGTCCAATCCATCTTTCAGGAAAGTGCTGATTCAAAAAAATTGTAATCAGACAAGTTGAATGAGCTGGAGACCAATACCTACAATTTTCTAAAGACACGACGCCATTAGTTGTAAAAGCTGAGTCACCCGAATAAATATTTTGTTTATATAAAAATATCTGTCGTTCAAAATGTTTTCTCCAACCCATAAACAAAACTGCAATCGTTGGCCATCGTCTTCAGCTTGTAATTTATGAATGAACGTGGGTTGGGTTAGTAGAATTTTCTTTTCTTTGAGAATTCCATTTCCAGTCTCTGTTTGTTACAAGTTTTTTTAGTCCATTGACAGAAATTGTCAATTTGAAGTCGCTCGTGAAACCTATTAATAACATGAGCATAAGATGATTCCCATAGTAACACTTTATTAGATAAACACACTGTTATAGAGTCGACATTTTTAATAAAGAAAACTATAAAGAACAAGTAATTTGCTAAATACTTAGATAAGTAATCAATTCCGAGAAAATATTTCAAGGTTTTGACTTTAATCTAAGATAATGACAATCAAATGTTTGCTTTACTAACACGCGATTTTTCATTCATTAACACAAAACGCGGATTTAATGAAAGTGAGCTGATCTTATTGAACAGCATAATTTCATATTTTGAACAACTTTTCTCAATAACATTTTGCCGTATTATTGATCGATAATAAACCTGATGTTGACGTGGACCAATGAACTTTTAAAACCAAGATCGGTTTTTGACAACTTTAAAAATAGATTAAATGTCATATTGACAGATGTCAATGTTATGAATCATTCGGTTAATTCTAGAACCAAAGATCATTCGTACTCAACTCTTGTCTGGCAAGATTTTCATTTATTCGCAATTAAACTCGACCAATTTCTTTGGTCGTCAAATTGGTCTCGTTTAATTGCCAAGCAACCACTGCTCATAAATGAAAATCTTTCCGACAAAAATTGAGTACTCATGATCTTACGTTTGAATGGAAAATATTTTTTCACATTTTTCTTAATTTAAAAAAAAGTAATAAATAAAAATCTGCATAAAATTCTTTTCAAGCCAAGCAGGGCGGAATCCCAAAACATTATTAAATTAAATTCTCAAATTTGTTGTCGATTAAACCTAGAGTGAACTCAATCTGGGTATAATAATAATATACTTTTATAATCTAGGGATATGAACTGGTAAAAAATAAGTTTTATTTTTATTTCGAAATATAAACATTACATCATCAAGTTCTGTTTAGTCCTCAACCAGCACTTGATTTAGGTTAATTCACAATAGTATAAACTCAATAAAGTTTCAGTTGCAAATTGATATTCAATTTCCTTATTAAAAAAAAAAAAAAACAGTTTCAAAAATGCCAAAGACTGAAAAATTGTGTACTAGTCCAGTCATTTGGCGCTCAAAAAGGAGGTTACCTGTGAAGTTTTAGGGTAGTTTTGAAAATTGGTATATTTATAGATTTTGACGTGGTCTTTCCGAATTTTTACTTTGCTACCTCTTTTTTTTCCGGAAGTAGCCGCCATATTGGAAAAATGGCGCTCCAAAACAGTTTTTCGACGATATTTCCTTTCCGACTCACTTTACGATGAAAGTAGTTATGTAATAAATTAAACTAGAGAACATTTCCTATAATTTATGTTATGGACCTTTTTTTTTGTGAAATGAATAGTTTCGGCGTACGAGCGCCGCAAAGTCTACCCGCAACACGCGTATTGACCAACAAATTCATTCATAGAGTTCCTGGCGCGTTTTTTTTTTTAGTGGTATCCCCAGTAGGCCTAATCCACATGTGATACACTGTTGGCTAAATTTAGTGCATTCTCCTTCGCTTCGCTATCCCTGATTTTTGAAACGCTATCAATACCCACTTCTTGAGACATGTGACAGTTTATTTTCTCATCTCCGATAATTCCAGTGCTTATTGACATGA
>JAFFZR010000054.1:0-13045 GCA_018397195.1 Lethrus apterus
ATGTTTGGTTCCTAAAGTATCAAAAAAGGTATGAAATATTACATTTAATAATTGTACAAACTGTAATTTTCATTTTTATAAATAAACGAGACATCTGTTGGTGAAAACTATTACTATTACTTACCGCACTAGTGCTGTTATAAACTCGAACAGCACTGTGTTTCTATGGAGACTAGCCACAGTATCGTTATGTTCAACTTACAAGATCTGTCAACAATGACAGTAAGTACGTATTTCAAAACGATTGTGCGAAAAAATCTTAATAAAACATTTCAGTCATATTTGTTCAAAAATGTTATAATTAGGTGTTACTTTCTTTAAATGTCAATATCATGTCATTATTTATTGTTATTGAGCGTCACAAATTTCCTGTCATGCCTACTTCCATTACCAATTCAAGTGTCAAATGTGTGTTTTCTTTTTCTTTTCGGTGAAATAAGAGTAAGAGTTTGTACTCCAGAAGTCCGACCATATATCTAGAGCACCATTAATTATGCCAATGGTGAATGCTACCGGCAACTCTTGACGAACAATAATTGAACCTACCCAGATATGAGAACGTCTCGAACCCGAGACCTCTCTTACATCAGGCAACGATCCAACCAGTCAAGCCACCACGGGCTTCCATTATTTATTTATTTATCAATCAAAACCAATGGTTTCAACCAAAAATGTGCAATCAACGCCTACTCATATCTCTTATATTTTATTATCATGACAAGTTATTTTTGACAATTACGTGGTTACTGAATATAAAATTTGTAGTTTTGCATTCACTTTGATTTATATTGTTCATGAAAAATTCTAAAAAACAAAGAAAAACAGACAAACATGAGGAGCAACAAAAGGAAATGTGGATTATTTTTCGAATATGTTGAAATTAAAACTTTCCTGAAAAATAAATCCTCTGAGAAATAGAGGCAAATTACAGAGATTCAATTTGTAAATATTAAAAAAAAAACACACAAATAAATCATACAATAATCTCAATACACGACACAATAATAAAAATATATGTACAACTACGAGATAAGAAATAACCGTTTTGTAAGTTATATTTATGAAAAATTCAATGGAACATGTATACTTGTCAGCATCGCAACTTAGTACTACCCTTATAAAAAATATTCATGTCATAAAATAATATATTAAAACAGAAATATGAATAAACTCATACGGACGAACAGCACACATTTAAAATATAATTGTACTTTAGACACAACTACCTTTACTTCTAACATTGGCCCTAACTTCGCTACAGTTAGCAACGTGCTTCACTCCTTTTAAATTCTGAATCAATATTGTGAATGTAAATAATTAAAAATTTACAAAACAGCATTAAAGAACAGAGGTAGAATTTTGTTACTGATATACTGCACGACGAATTTTTTTTATTAACGTCTCATAAATGGCTTAAGTAAGTTTTAAACTTTTGATGTGCGTACTTAAATTCATGATATTTAAGTAAATAATGTTAAGATGGATAAGCCCAAAGAATTTGTAGAAGATTGGAATATTATACAAACATTGGGGGAAGGCGCTTATGGAGAGTAAGTACAATGGTTATTTTTTAATAATCTCACTAATGCCAAATTATTTTAGAGTAAAACTTTTGGTCCACAAGGTTACAGATCAAGCAGTAGCTGTAAAAATTATTGACTTACTCAAACACAGAGATGCAGCTGATTGTGTTAATAAAGAAGAACGTATTCATAGACTGTTAGTTCATCCAAACATAATTAGATTGTTTGGTAAACGTGAAGAACCACAGAAAGTTTATATATTTTTAGAGTATGCATCTGGTGGAGAACTCTTCAACAAAATAGGTAAAATAATATACTATTGAATATTTCAGTTTTTAATTTAATTGCGATAGAACCTGATTTGGGTATGAAATCGGATGAGGCTCAATCGTACATGAAACAATTGCTGTGTGGAGTAGAGTATTTACACTCAAGGGGAATAGCTCATAGAGATCTTAAACCCGAGAATATATTGTTAGATGAAGATGGATGTGTAAAAATTAGTGATTTTGGAATGGCTACTGTGTTTCGATTAAGAGGAAAGGAGAGGTTATTAGATAAAAAGTTAGTGTTATTTTATTCATGAGTTTGTGGCCAAAACTGATTATTTGTTTTAACTATCAATTTACAGATGCGGCACACTGCCATATGTGGCACCGGAAGTTCTAAAAGAACCATACCGTGCCATACCTGCTGATTTATGGTCATGTGGAATTATCTTTGTAGCAATGTTAGCAGGAGGTATTTTTTCATAATTTACTGTAATCATAAGTTATCATTTACATTTTTAGAATTACCGTGGGATGAACCTACTGAAAATAGCACAGAATATGAAAAATGGAAAAGGGAAACCAATGTATTAATAACTCCTTGGTCTAAATTGGAAACTGTTGCTTTAAGTATGGCTAGAAAAATATTGTGTCCCACACCAAACAATCGACCTAACATACAGCAGATAATGGAACATCCATGGATGAAAATGGACTTTTACTGCCCAAGTATGATACATTTTATGACAGTTGTTATAAGTATTTTAAATTTGCCACTTGTTCTTCTTTGGCAATTTAGCGATGTGATTGTATTGAAATTCATAAAGCTAGATTACCAAAGCAGAAAAACTGGTGCTTCTTCAAAGTTTTATATTTGAAATGTTTAACTAATTTATCACTAAATTTTATCTTACACTATTACTATTACTTCACAAAACATGTCATTTATACAATGGAAACCACGTTGACATGAGTGTTGTGTTGTGGTTATTTAACATTTAATAAATAGTTTATTACTTATAAAACAATATAAAATCCTTTTATATCTTTTTGTTCATCATGGACCTTCACCAAGTAAAAGCCGAAGTAATTCAAGTTTTTTACTTGGCAAACACGACTTTTATATATATTTTAATTTATTATAACTGTCCTAATAAATATTTTGTTATTAATGTTATTATATTTAAATGTGGTTTTAATGTGGCTGAAGGCTAAGAAATAATAAGTTGTTCCCAGTATTTCAGCTTACAGTTTGAATTTTCTACTTTGATGACACTATGCATAGAAAGTGTTGTAATTAAATATTTTAATTTGAATGAGATGTTGCAGATGAATCAACAAATAACCAAACGGGTCACCTAGCAAATAATTTTCAAGAAGACGAAAAACCAATAGTTGCTTTGTCTCAACCATCACTAAGAGTATCTACAACTGGCTCCTATTTTCTATCGTCATTGTTGCAAAGACCAATACATACACGACCTATTTGTTTCTCACAACCGACACAGAATGATGATCTTATACTTGGTTCACAATTGCAATTTACACAAAGTCCTGTTACACATGTACGTAATATTTCTATTTCTTGTCAGTATAAATTGTTAATGAAATATTTCAGACCAACTTCCAAAAGTTAATAAAACGAATGACTAGGTTCTTCGTTCATACCTCTTTCAAGGATACCATTTCTATTTTGTGTTCTGTGTTAGATAAATTACATTACACTTGGAGTTCTGAAGAGTTAGGAGTGGTATGTACATTTCAATACTCTCAATAGACTGCAGTATTTTGAATAATTTTATACTAAATTATAAACTTAGTTACGTGTGAATAATAATAGTTTTTAAATATTAAATATTGTCGTCTTATATAACTATATTTTAGGTGACGATTTCTACCATAGATAGTAAGAAAGCCAAGTTGGTATTTAAAACAAACCTTATAGATATGGATGGAAAACTATTACTGGATTTTCGATTATGCCAAGGTTGTGGTTTGGAATTTAAAAGAAGATTTGTTAAATTGAAACATTCTCTTAGTGATATAATCTTACATAATACAAATCAATCTTAAGTGTATTTCGTTTTTTGTTTACTGTTATATATCACTCAGTGCCTTACATGAATATTTCAAAAATGAGCGTTTTATCCGTGATAAGTTTTACATTATTGGTTTTATTCAATAACGCAAATGTAATAACTGGTGTTTACAAACTTCCGACATCTCAGTTGTCGTGGAGTATAAAGCGTAGGTCTTTGCTTATTTCAAAACACTTAATCCAATAAACGACAATTAAGTTACAAATGTCATGATTGAAAGATTAAACTTTAATTGTACCTTACAAAATGTTGAATGTATAAAATTACTATAATTTCAATTTTTGCATTATACGTTCAAAATTTTGTAAGCTTTTGACAATTAATGTTTAATCTTTGAATCATAACATATGTAACTTAATTGACGTTTATTGAATTAAGTGTTTTGAAATAAGTAAAGACCTACGCTTTAGACTCCACGACAATTGAGATGTCGGAAGTTTGTAAACACCCGTTAGTTATATTGCATTTGAATTAATTAGCGAAAGAAAACTAATCAATTAATAAGTAATCACTTGTTATTTAGATCTAATCTAATTGTTACCCTGTATTACTGTGAATATTGAAAGTATGTTCTTTAATGTGATAAGATTGTTGTACTATCTTTATTGAATCGAATGTATTGTAGTTTTCAAAATATCACGGAAGTGGAAAGAGAAAAAATCATGTTACATAATATGTGAGATTTTTGTACATTGAGAAAATATATTTCAAATATAAACTAGTATTTATTTTTATATAAGTTTATTTTAAATATAAACATGCAAACAATACTACAGTCCCACTCTACAAAAGAAATAAAGGTATATTAGCAATAAGTTTGCTGTATTTACAAGCCATTAAGCTTTAACAATTTTTTAATCTATGTACGTCTACGAAATGCAAATTGTTTCTACTAAGTACAGTGACCGGCAGAAATGTTGCAACATATGGGAATTTTTTTTATTATTGAAATATGGTCAAATTCGTTTTGGGGGATAAGGTTGTGCATGTCTACAAACCCAAAAATTCGTTTAGACTCATGGCACGTGACCACTAGTATGGCGGATAATTGAAAAAATATGCTACTAATCTGCAAAAAGTGGGGTTAGATGACATGATATCCCAAAAAGTTATTTGAAAAAGTTGCTCAGAATTCAATTCTCAGGCTAGGTTCAAATTTTTGTAAACATATTACAACAAAAATTAAAAACCACAATTTTGTCAATTTTTTAAAAATTAAATTACATACTCCTTTTTTTGGGTTTTAACAGGTCAACAGAAGTAAACTCTGAATTTGGTTGATAATCAAACAATTTTGTCGATTCTTGCATAACTAATAGTGTTAAACGTAAAAATTAGGTTTTCAGTATGATAGTTGCTGTTGCAAGGGAGTGTATGAAGTAGTAATAAATAAATTTTGCTAAATAATAACTAATAGACGGGAGCAAATAAAAATACAGATGCTTCCTAAGCATACAAACAATTTAAAATTTATTTATTAGTACTTTATACAGTCCCTTGCAACAGCAACTATCATACTCAAAACCTAATTTTTACTTTTAACTCTGTTATGCAAGAATTGACAAAATTGTTTGATTATCAACCATATTCAGAGAGTTTACTTCCGTTGAACTGCTAAAACCCCAAAAAAAGGAGTATGTAATTTAATTAAAGAAAAATTGACAAAACGAGGTTTTTAATTTTTTTGTAATATGTTTAAAAAAATTTGCCTCAGAATTGAATTCTAAGCAACTTTTTCAAATAACATTTTGTGATGTCATGTCATGTAACCACACTTTTTGCAGATTAGTAGCATATTTTTTCAATTACCCGCCATAGTAGTGGTCACGTGACCTGAGTCAAAACGAATTTTTGGGTTTTTGGACATGCACAACGAATTTTACCATATTTCAATAATAAAAAAATTTCCCATATGTTGCAACATTTCTGCCGGTCACTGTATATTTACCTAATTGGTTGTTCTTTTTTTTATAATATTTGTGTGTATCCTAATATTTCTAGCAGAAGCAAGAAAGAAATATTGGTCGTCAAATGCATCTCGCACTATAATTAGTACATAGAGTTAAACGCGTCTAAACAAATGTCCTCATGAGCTGAATAAAATGATTTTTTTGAATTCTTCAGCTTTCAGCCAATGAAAGACTCCAAATGTAATAAAATATATGATACACGACACAAACGTATTGTGTCATATTATTTTTTGTGGCCATATTATTTTCGGATTAAAAAGATTGCACATTCGGAAATAAAATTCGAGTAAAGTTCAACAAAAATTTTCATTAGAGCCTGTTTAAATTAAGAACTCGGAGACATCAACTCATCTGCGAGAATAGTAGGAGAAAGTTAATTGGCGTAGTTAGGTTAGAATTATTTAGTTATCAAATAATACCTTTATATAAGTGCACGATAAAAGTCAATGTCTATAAGAAACTAATTACTATCTAAACGTAAACTACAAACTGTAAAATTTAAATAAATAGCAATTACGAAAAATATCATACGCCACTACGTGGATTAAAATGTACTATACCACGTTCATAATTTCGAAGGAGTAAATTACAAATCTCACTTAAAAAATTCGCCCTCTGATTGCGAGAAACGTTTACACAGTATTCGCAACCAGATTTCCGGTATTTAATGTTTACATGTGTGACAGCTGTCAGGTGTCGATTTTAAAGTATTTCAAAAGTCATTTATTGTTTATTGACAATATAAAAATCAGTTCTTTAGAGAAGTGATTTGCAGCAATGTGAACTAATCACTTCAATTTGAATGTATTCAAATCCGGGGACAAGTACTGTAGTTTAGAACTGACGTCTAATCTGAGTTGGCCAACTAACGGTAAGTTCGAAAATTGTTCCAGTGTAATTCTAGCTTATGTATTTACTCCTTCGAAATTATGAACGAACTATAACTGATGCACGAAAAATACGAAAATTCATTTCTGCGCATTGATGTCGTATCCGAGTTCTTAACTTAAACAGGGTCTATTACTTATATTACTTATTATACACGGCGGTATTTTCTTATACAGACGTTTATAAAATGATATCTTCTCAAACAGGGCTGTATTAGCAATTTATCTTTGTACCCTAAATGAATTTTTAGTTTTTAAGAAAATATTCTTTATTCTCCATAAATGTTATAATAATTAACATTTCGTCAATTTATGTGGGAAGAGCGACCGACAAATTCCCAGCGGCGACGTGAACTGGCGAAATAAAACTAACGCCACGGCGACCGGTAGCACCTAGTAATCCTGTTTAAGATTAATAATCCCAGAAAAGCCATTTATTCTCGTAACTTATTTTTCTTTTTCTTTTTCAGAACTACTTTAATGTTTCCAATTACTTTATTCGTATAATTTAGTACCGCAGCAAGATTATTTATTCTCTTCAATGTAACCACATCCTTTATTGGAAAGTTTTCTTTCTTTTTTACAACAGCATCTTCAGATTTATCCAACATCCTCCTTACCAAATATTCCATTTGTAATATCTTATAATCGGAGACAAATTTTATTGTTCCATCTGGAGTTCTGCCTTTATAAAATATGCTTCGTGACAAGTCAGGTTTTTGTTTTTGCAGAACAAGATTTCGAATGATATTTTCCATTACTTTGCAGTCGTTTGCGTCAATTTCTGATTTTGTTTTCCTTATAAAAGAGTTATGAACAACACCAGTTGCCAATGTAGCCATGTATTGCATTTTTAAGTTTGACATCAAAATACAGTTTGAATATCGATGTTCATCGGCTTTTGGATAAACTTTGCAAGAAGCATCTTGCCCACCACGAAGACGAATGGCTTTTATTCTTCGTTTACATAATTCTGATAAATATTTCCATTCATCATAAAAGTAATCTTTTATTGAATACGATCGTTTTTGGTTGGAAAAATAAATTCTACTCTGTTCATAATGAATGATTATAACTGTAATGTACACGTTCAATATTGTAAGCATCGCCAGCATATATGAGGCATAATAAACGAAACCAACACCTGGACTGTAATCTTCCAAAATTTTATAATTGAATTGTTTATTTATATTCAAACACAACAGCATAAGACTAGTAAATGTTATCTCTAAATTTCTAAAGTCATTTGAAAAAGTACCAAAGAGTACGTAACCGGCTAATGAAAACATGATGCAAATAATCATGTTGTATACAAAAACTCCTACTAAAGACCATGATGCTGTTACCAACGTTCGTTCGAAAACCCTAAATATTAATCCAAATCTTAAAAATTTCCACAAGCGCAGTGTAGCTATACATATTAACACTGATAGTACTATAATTACTGCTTCCGTATAATAAAATACTGGATAATAATCGACATATTCATTATGTTTAGAAATTTCCAATTCGACAAGGAGATTTTCAACCAGTTTCAATTTAAAAATAAACAGAACAATAACGGATATGTTTATGAACAGGATTGTCAGATCCAGTATATTCCAAAAGCTTTTGAAAAAATATCCACGTTGTATTACGACGCGAAAAGCATATTTTATCGTTTGAGCAATTATTATTACGACGAATACGGAGAATAATATGATCGTCAATAGTTCGATTCGGATATCGTTGTAGAGTAAAGGATGAGTTAGAACCTAAAACAATATTAATATTACGAAAAATCATTTATGAGAAATTACTTCTTATCCAGACATGTTTACTGTTTACGTACCTCGACAGATTTCATTATCAATTGAGTTGGGCTCCTTTCTATAATAATTTTTACTGCGTTGAACATATTCCTATTTGCATTGTACGTCCAAAATTCTATAAATAAAGCTCTCGTCTTTATATCTATCCAATTTTTATTTTTTATTAGCTGCACCATGTAATAAGCATTATTCAAATTTCTACCCAAATGTACTACATAACCTCCGCCTGAGTATGAATTCATCTGACCTATTAATAAAATAAAATAGCAAAAATATAGAATTTTGTACATTTTGTAATATTAATATCTTATATACAGGGTGATTTATGACGTACGCAAGTAATCGAAAGGGTAGTAAGAGAAGACCAAAATAAATATTTTTTCTTAATAAATTTTTGACCAAAGATTCTTATAAATTAACGCCCACTTTTTGAATACCACTGATATTAATGAGGAATAGTTTTTTCGTTTCCAAAGAAATTTACCTCTTACAAACGATGATAATTTTCTGTTACTTACTTTCTGACTAGGTAATTAGTGAGCGGTTCTCCATAAGTGAGCACCACTTACTTGAGCAATTTAAATATAATAATAGTTGTTACATTTATGCTTTAAAATTTTTTAATTTTACATTTTATAATTAGTAATGAGGTATCTTCAATTTAAATTTGAAATGTCAGTTTCTAGCACACTTTGTAAAGAATGTTCATTAATGGATTTAACTATAACTTGCTGTCACTTTCTGGTTACTGTGTTTTGGTCAAAAGTTTACTAAGAAATAATTTTAATACATTTATGGTTGGCTTTAATAACTATAAATTTGAATGTTTGTTAAAATATATTTCAGACGGTTATAGAAAGGATAGGTAATCGTCAAAAGGGATAATCAGTTCGCTTTACTATATTTTATTTGTTTTTTTTTCATTTAACATAATATTTTACCGTTTGTTCCTGAAAAGCTAAGTATTGTGGGTGAATGATAGTACCACATCGATCTATTACCCTTGACACTTGTGAACTCATTGCAATAAGATGAGTATTCAGGATAACATTTTAGAATCTTCATAGTGTCCATAATGATATTTCTTTGGCAACAGTTTTCTTGCACTCGTTTCTGACGAATTCTCGCAACCCCAAGTACTTTAGTATTAAAATCTGCCATTAAACCTGGATCCATTGCAGTCCAATTTCCATACCAATTGTACGAATGTATTGTCGGAAGAAAGGTATAGTTAAGGTAATCATAAATCCTACAAATACAAGACAATTTTTTATTTTTTATCATTCATAAAATTGTCTAAAGAATCATTATCGCTGCTTGAAAACATTATCAAGCTCATAATATAGCTACAAATAACGCACTTTTCTATAGTTTGAATGTCTTTCAACGTATCTGTACCAGCAAAACTTCCACCCCTTATCATATCTTCCATATGATCATTGCATGTTGCGGACATAGAATCCAAATTCGCGAGCAGTAGTACACAAAAGAAGAATACGTACATTATAAAAGCGATCATATCCCTAAAATTCTGTGCTATTTCAATTTTAGTGAAAAGCTTTCGCCTCCTCTCCTAAAAGATTGAAATTAAAATCAATCGCTTGCATTAACTTTTACTAACCATAAAGATGTCTTTTCTAAGAGGTGTATATAAATGCGTCAAATAAGGTCTTAGAGCGTAAATTCCAAATTTACTGTATAACATACGGCGTTGTTTTTCGGATTCAAGTATAATCTCTCGTAAGTTGTAGGTCAACATCAATTTGAACCTCTAAATCTCAATACATTACTAAGGTAATTTATTAACGGGAAAAATAATACCTTAGCGAGAATTAATTTTAGTATCAAAGAGATAGACAGAAAGATGTTTTCCCATAAAAATATACTGAATAATAATGAAATAGTTGTTACAGTCAACCAAAAGAGACCTGATATTTCTGATATTCCAAAACCAAAACTTATTAAATATATAACATTAATTATAATGATAATAATTAATATAATCCTTAAATTTAAAAATAAGTAACAATTATAAAAACAATAGAATAATTTAATATTTCTTACCACGTAATATTTATAATTTTTCGTGAAAATATTTTCTTTTTGTTTATGGTTATGTCGTTCCTTCTTTGAGAATATCTAAAATGAACTAAATTGTATGATACTTTAGCAAACATATTAACACTGTTTGGAACCTATGGTTTCAAAATATGGTTAGCTTGGAAAGTGAGTAATTATTCAAGTAAAGGGCTTTATGTGGTTAGTACCTTGCAAGAGCTAGATATTGCAGCTGGGCTAACTTTATACAAAAGCTGAGATTTGCACACACTGTTGCTTTGTATATAAATTACCGTCGTGCCATACTCTGTATATAACAGATTATGGCACGACGAGATTTCGTTAGAAGAATATAGAAAACTAATAAGAGTTAAATTTTGAAAATTCGCAAATATTAGTTTCGCGATACGCTATTTCGATTTAAAATAGTTTCGAATTTTGGCTTCTTCCAGTTATACCGAAAATGGATATCAACTTCTTTATTTTAAATGGAATACCCCATTTTTTTATTACTTATTCGTATTCCCGAAGTAATTTTGAGGCTAGTTTGTCTAATAAACTTTGCTTCTAAAATTAGCCCTTCATGAAATATTTTAATTAAAAAAAAAAAAAAAATGACAGCTGCAGGCTGTTACTTATAACAACATTTCCAGAAAATGAATTCATGCACAGATTTAAAATTTTAGGTAATTATTTTGAAAAGTATACTGGATCAAATGCGGTATTATAAACTTCACGAAATAATACAGGCTTTTCATCTAGAAAATATCAATATCTTGTTATTTTTAAATAGTAACCTACATTTTTTCGGTTTCAAATTGCATTGCTCGTTCGAAATTAGGGGCAGTATGTATTACTTCCCTATAAATAAACGTATTAGTTTCAGAGTTATTTTGGAAAATAAATTCCCTTATAATTTTATGTTGCTATGGAAATTCATGTAAATAAATAAAAACAAAACAAGTAATTGTTTAATAATCACACATCACATCACCACCTCTATCTAAACACTTTTCTATTTTCTTTAAAATGTTCGTATGTGTGGCACGCCGAACCAGTCTAGTCTAGATTATTCAACGCGCCTCCAACTCTGCCCATATCTTCTTTGGTGGTAGCAGGTTTACTCTAAACTTTATGTTAGACATACCCCCAAACAAAGTAATCTATACTACGTTCATAATTTCGAAGGAGTAAATTAAAATTGTCACTTAAAAAATTCGTCCTCTGATTGGCTACTTGCGAGAAATGTTTACACAATATTCGCAACCAGATTTCCGGTATTTAATGTTTACATGTGTGACAGCTGTCAGGTGTCGATTTTAAAGTATTTCAAAAGTCATTTATTGTTTATTGACAATATAAAAAACTGTTCTTTAGAGAAGTGAAGTGCAGCAATGTGAATTAATCACTTCAATTTGAATGTATTCAAATCCGGGAACAAGTACTGTAGTTTAGAACTGACGACTAATCGGTGTGGGCCAACTAACGGTAAGTTCGAAAATTGTTCCAGTGTAATTCTAGCTTATGTATTTACTCCTTCGAAATTATGAACGAACTATAGAAGCGTTAAATCCGGTGATCGTGGTGGAAACCTATAGGTCCTTTATTTTCGATCCACCGATCATAAAATATTTCGTACAATACTTGTCCAACGGCTGTAGTACTATGTGCACCATCCCTCTATATACATATATATATATATATTTTATATTGTTTTGTTTTCATTTAAATGTTTTATGTTATTATTAAACAATTACTTGTTTTGTTTTTATTTAGTACATGAATTTCCATAGTCTAATCGATTATGCAAAATAAATTTTGAAGGGAGATAATACATTTTCCAAAATAACTCGGAAACTAAGGCGTTTCGTTATAGGGAAGTAAATACATACTGCCTCTAATTTCGAACGAGCAATGCAATGAAACTGAAAAAAATGAAGGTTGCTATTTAAAAATAACAAGATATTGATATTTTCTGAATGAAAATTTGACATTGTTTTCTGAACAGCCTGTATTATTTCGTGGAGTTTATAATACCACATTTGATGCAGTATACTTTCCAAAATAATTACCTAAAATTTTAAATCGGTGCATGCATTCATTTTCTGGGAATGTTGTTATGAGTAATAGCCTGCAGCTGTCAATTTTTTTCCAAAAATTAAAATATTTCGTAAAGGGCTAATTTTAGAGGCGAAGTTTATTAGATAAACTAGCCTTAAAATTACCCCGGAAATACGAATCAATCATAAAAAATGGGGTATTCCATTTAAAATAAAGAAG
Source organism: Lethrus apterus (assembly GCA_018397195.1). NCBI lineage: Eukaryota > Metazoa > Arthropoda > Insecta > Coleoptera > Geotrupidae > Lethrus > Lethrus apterus. The sequence goes on from JAFFZR010000054.1 coordinate 12,898, forward strand.
TTGATATCCATTTCCGGTGTAACCGGAAGAAGCCAAAATTCGAAACAATTTTAAATCGAAGGAGCGTATCGCGAAACTAATATTTGCAAATTTTCAAAACTTAACTTTTATTAGTTTTCTCTATTCTTCTAACGAAATCTCGTCGTGA
>JAFFZR010000055.1:0-12910 GCA_018397195.1 Lethrus apterus
AAAAAAAAAAAAAAAACAATTGCCAGTCGCATTTTCGAACTGCTTGCTTTGGCCTTTCATCTTACGGTTATACTATTAGAAGAGTATTCTATGTAAAATTTAACTTTTTATCAATTAAAATATACAGGATGTCTCATAAAATTTTTTTTTTTGTTAGTTTGAAAATGCGACTCGCAACTGTTTTTTTGAGCCATTGTAATCAGTAGAAAAAACTACACATTTTTGATGAATTGACCAACACTGTAGCTTCTCTACTAACAAAGTTATCACATGTGCGGTGACCTGTATTAATGTCGTCGTAGCTCTTTTGTTTTTCATTTCTGGGTTATAGTAGTATAAGAAGATTTCGTGCAAAATTTCATTTTCTACCAACTGCTACATAAATATACAGGATGTTCCATTAAAAAAAATCTAATTATCTGAGTTGGCTCTGAAATGTGATGCGCAATTGTTTTTTTGTGTGAAGCATTGTAATCAGCGGAAAAATCTCTGTATCTTTGCTAATTTAACCTACTCTGTAGCTCCAAAAATAACAAAGATAGCAATAGTGCGCAGATAATTTTGAACAGCCTGTATATATATATAAATATCTTAAATATCGATGCGGGGGCGAACTGAGTAGATATTTGTTTCGTTATAAAATGATGATAGTCTAGTAATAAAGCGCGTCTGACCATCCTTATGATGAACCCCTAATAATTCAAAAAATCAGTTATTGACAATACAATTTTTGCAATTCCTGAATCAAACACAAGTGGATAACAACGGGTAATAATTATCATCGTTTGCTTTCTAGACTTTCACTAGACGTTTTATTCCGTGAGTGACAGATAATTTAAAATAAGTAATTATCTAGTTGGAATAAGTCAAAAAAATTGTATTATAGAAATTGTGCTGTGATATTGATTGTTTATGCATTTTTATCTGTGATCTAAAGCCGTTGAAATAATTTTCTAAAAACCATTGAGCAAATGCTACTAAAAGAAAAATTACAAAGGTTTAAAAGTATTTCTAATGTTTTTCGAAACAAGAAAGTTTTCGATTTTGTTTATCCGAACTAATATTAAGGAAAGTCGACTAAGAAATACAAAATTAAAAAATATTTATAGTTAATGGAGAGTAGAAGGGATTCGAGAGTTCTGATCCCACCGCCACCTCACTGATCTGCGCATGCGTGGTGACCTTTGACCTTGACGCGCGTGAACCTTACTCAACCTGCTAGGTTCATGTTCAAACCTAACTCGATATCAATATCTAATCGGCTCTGTTCGGATTACATCGGCTTCCAAACGGCTTTTAACGGCTTTGTTAACAGCTTTTAACGGCTTTTAAGGGCTTTTGAACAGCTCCTATACAGAAAGCCGTTCTTAGGCCGTTCAAATTTAACAGGATCCGTTGAGAAGCCGTTCGGAAGCCGATGTAATCCGAACAGAGCCGATTAGATATTGATATCGAGTTAGGTTCGAATATGAACCTAGCAGGTTGAGTAAGGTTCACGCGCGTCAAGGTCAAAGGTCACCGCGCATGCGCAGATCAGTGAGGTGGCGGTGGGCTCAGAACTCTCGAATCCCTTCTACTATGGAGAAAAAAATTTTTTTTTAGTTCCAGTATGTGTATTTAAATATTTCTTTTTGAAATGTTTGTTCGTGAATATTTTTCATTAGGAATCACTTGGGAAATGAGGGATCAAAAACGAGAGAAAATTACGAATCTGCAAAGGAAATAAAAAGTATACATTATGTAAATAAATTTACTTTGACATTCAAGTACCTACTAAAGTAAAGGATTTTTATGATTACATTACGCTGTAATAACATTTTTTAATATGGATGTAATAAAATATAAATAGTTTTGGTTTTATTCGCCAGCGAGTAAATTCGGTGGGTTGGCGTTAATATTAACGACCTAAGAAAATTGTTATTAAAATACATGAAATTTGTAAATTTCGTATACGAAAAGCACGCTCGTTTTCAAAACATTAATTAGAATTTAGATTTTTCGAGAGTTTCTCTGAAGCGTTTTTATTTAAGGTTTACAGTTCCTTCGTTTTGTGAAAACGCGTAGTTTTGAATTCTGAATGCGAGATTAACCCATTCAATTAAATAGGTCGGCATTTAATTTGACTTTGAAAGGTTTTCCAAGGGAAATAATAAATACGATTTAATCGCCAGAATCTCTTTCACTTTACTATTTTTATTACCGGGATTCATCAACTTATTTTATGAAGTTTATCCTTATATGAACAATTTTGTGCGTATATAAAATTATGTTTAATTAATTAAATAATAATGATAAATATTAATTTTATTTATATAAACTTTACGTTTAATTAAATTGCCTATTAATAAAGTTAAGGAGACGTTTGTGAAGAAAAGGTCACGGTTTTGCACTCGCAATCCTTGGATTGATTAATGGCAAAGGTTTGATTAAGCACGTGACACCGAGACTGGACGTGAACTAATGTCTAGTCCCCTTGGGGACCGACGCCAGCGACGTCTCACACCACCTCAGGCAAGATTTTACCATCGGCGTAGCTACGAAACCGAATTCAAAAGTTGTGTAGTCGTAATGGTTTGCGGTTATCAGGGTCTCCGGGCGGCATTCATCGAGTTCCTATATTTGCAGTCGACGCTTTAAACTCACCGTCCCCGTCTCTGCAATTCCTCCACCTCCTTCGACCATTCCGAGAGTTTACAAACAAATTATTTCCATCAGAAGTGAAGTAACGAAACGAGTTAGTTGTTGCGCAAATGTACACGAAACAATGAGTTTCCACGCGCCACGGGTCTCGATTTATTGCACCGTGGCTTACGTATATGTATACGGGATGCAAAGCAAAACGTTTGATTAATGTTCGTTAGTTTAAATTCGTGTTTGGTATTCGACCTGTTTTAGCAATTTCTCATTTATCTTATTTAATTTTAAACTTTTACAAATTTTTGTGAATTCGAAACCAACTAAGCTTAATCCAATTAGGACGAAACTTGGAGAAAAGTTCTCAATACGTAAGGCAACATTTTCATCACACAAATTTCAGCAGAATCAATATGATTAAAAAGACACATTTTAAATAGTTTTTATTATATTTACAGCATGATTATAAAACGATGTTACTTTAATTACATGACAAAAATTTTAATAATAATTTTCTACAAAAGAATATCACAATATGTTCTGTTTGGTTGGTTAAAATTTTTACTACACAAATTTGTAAATATATTTAACATTAACAGGCTATTATTAAAAAAAAACGTGTGCATTTATCAATATGATTAAAAAGACACATTTTAAATAGTTTTTATTATATTTACAGCATGATTATAAAACGATGTTACTTTTATTACATGACAAAAATTTTAATAATAATTTTCTATAAAAGAATATCACAATATGTTCAGTTTGGTTGGTTAAAATTTTTACTACACAAATTTGTAAATATATTTAACATTAACAGGCTATTATTAAAAAAAAACTTGTGCATTTATAATTCGCGAAAAAAAGTTAAACTAAATTAAACATGCTAATTTTGAGCCCGATGCTCACATAAACATCAACGAATATATGTTTTTTATGCGTTCACCGCGGTAAACTCTGCGTAACATTCAACGAAAAAATAAAAAGCAGGGCGTTATTCGAAGAAGTGCCATATAATGTTTCCGCACGCATAATAAACCACGCTCAATCTAAGCCAGTTTTGATACTTTCATGTACATGCACCATCGATCATTTTGACAAAATTGCTCACTCGCGATATATGAATTCGTAATGAGTTACTTTGAATATTAAGTTAATTTTTTTTAGTGTTATTCTTTGAAAATTGATTATTATGTAATCAGCGTTTCAACACTTTTGTATCAGTATCTTCGTCTATGATTAATTAATAAACGATTTGAATTAGAAATATTAACGAAAGCATGTAGATTAATGCAGGACATTTTTATATTTGTTTAAGAACATTACAGTAACGGCTACTATTTCTAAGGTGTACTTAAGGATTATTATTTTTATTACTATTGTATATGTAAATTATTTTTCTAGAAGGGGAAGGGGAAAATTAACAGTAAATACGAAACAAATTAATGATGATTGAATATTTTGTAGGAAGAAATGAGGAATTTTCAACACAAAAGATAATGATTGAATAGAAACTTAGAAATGGTTGTGGAAATTGTGGAAAACATGATTTGTATCCAAAGATTAGCAAAAAGGGAAGGGTGATATGATTTAACCGAATGCTAAACAGAATTGAATGTGTGGACATACTTGTGTGATGAATACAATGAAATGGAATATGAAATGGCATAATGAAAATTGCCAAAAAAGAAGTAGCATAGCAAAAATGTTATATAGAATTTATATAGAAATGATAGAGCACAGTCTCTGCATTATATCATAGTTTTCACCCACAAAAAACATAAATATCTTTTTTTTTTGAGATTTTCCGCGAAGTTACAGGTAGTAAACCTTTGGGGGTAAACTCTACGCATATATCTTTATATATATAGCAAATTTTCCACCCTATGAAGTCGTGTAATTAACTTTTTTATGCAAAAGAAGTGTAACAAAGATACATGAAATAAAGCTAATTAAATATAGAAAAAGTAGAAGAATATAAAAATGCTGGTCGTTCAAGAGCTTATTAAGAACAATTGAAGGAATGTGAATGAGGAGGTGATAGAAGAAAATGCATTGACAATTGGAAAATAGTAAAATAGAGAATGAGAAATATAAATATAATGCGATATATTTACAGAGAGATACTTCAAATATTTGAATTATTAATTATTATAATGGATAAGTACGACTAGGTGGGAATATCATATAGAAAGAACGGATTTAAAAGACTGAATCAACATTAACTTTCACTCTCGTCATAAATTTCAATCATTTTATTTCAATATAACAACATTTGTTTAATTCAAAGTCCCCGCGGATGGTCGAATAAAATCGGGCAATAATTCTCATTCCATCAATAAAGTTTTCATTAGAATATTATCTGCTACTGCTTTCGACAAATCACAGTGACATTAATGCCGAAATAAATTGCGGACAAAGTATTTTCTGGTTTCGAGCCAATTGGAAATCGTTGATTGGAGAAAAGTATAAATTGCGGATTCGATTTTAATTTCACTTAATATGTACAGAGTTTAATATATAAATAATTTTTTTTCACACAAATTGACATAAGAAAATAAATTTTTAAATCACCGTATATATTTCCACATAAATTTTAAAATCACCGTGTATAAGATCGGATTTAAAATAAATTCTTTTAAATGAACACTGGTCGTAAATTTAAAATTAAGCATCGAACGGTTAATTTTATCGTTTGGACGAACAATACATGCGGAGGCAATGAGATCCAAACGGTTAGACTAATATCGTCTATATTTAGGAAATTTGAACAAATTAACTTCCTAAACAAGGGTCATGTGCACGAAGGACCGAAACGGAAATCCTATTATCTAAAACGATAAACTATTTAATGTTATACGAAACATACAACCAAATGAAACAAAACGTTTCATCCTTCATTTAAATTATATTCAAACTCAAAGTTAATAGATCTTTTTTATCAACAAGAAAAATTAATAATAAATGCTTTTACAAATTTTTTTAAAAGTTATTATCATTAGAGCGTGGCATTTTTGCCACAACAAACATCTATAACAACAAACGTGATCCGCACCCTAAAACGGTAATATTTCCTCAGCATTCAAAAATGTGCAACTAACCTTAGCCCAATTCAATTCTAGGCTAGCATTTTTATGTAAATGTTCCATCGATCATTTCGTTCTGAAGCTGCTGCTCCGTTGAACAGCTTTAAGCGGCAAATTTACAATACATCGATCCGACATAAATGCCATTTAAACTTTGAGACGATCGTCTGAATTCAAAGTAGATGATCTAATTCATATTTTACGTAACTTTTTCTTATAGAAACACAAAAGCTATTTATTATGTGTACGTGCTAGTTATTTATTTATCGGTCAAATTTGCATGTTTTTTTTTCATAGATGTGTTAAATTTATATATTTGATTTATTTTCGAAATTTTGAAGACTGAAGACTTAAAAAACGCTGTCGTTTTTGATATGGTATCTTAGTTTCTCATGATGAAACACAAACAATAATTTCAGACTTTGTTGGTAGAAGCTTTACAATCAATGAGAATTTTTCTTTGCTTTTACGTGCTAGGATATTCTAGAAAGAGTTAAGTCAACTGTATAAAACACGTCATATGTGAAGATTGTTGAAAATTACAGTTGCATTCGTCCACTGGAATTTCAAAATTATCTAATCCAATTATCGAATAAAGAGGACATACAAATCTGTTTTTTTTAAATCCAGTTAACGTAGTACTTTCTTAAAAATATTATTATACAAACGAATAATTTTCATTTAAATTTTTACGTTTTCAGGCTTTCCATTTTTTGACAGTTTCTGACTTTCATACCTAGAAAATTATATAATGCGTCCAAATTATTATTTTCCACAGTTCACACTTTTCATTAAAGAAACACTTCTCATTAAAGAAATTAGCCCTGAACTACATTTTTTTCTTGTGACGACGATTTTTTTTCCACGATCAGTCGTAGAAAATCATTGCATGAAACGTAATCTGTGTTTTGCATTTAATTCCGAAAACCAGACCGTCAAACATAAATTTTCAATAACTATCGTCGGCAATAAATTCAAGTTGCGTTTATTTACGAACGAGACGATCAACTCGAAATAAAATATATAGAGAATTTGTGTGTTTTGCTTAAGTGCCACCGTATATTTTATCGACGCATAAAAAGAGTATTTATGGGCGAATTTTACGTAGAGAAATGGCTATCGTAGTCAAATATCGGAAGGGGGAATCCTGAATCCGGGACAAAATCTTAGTCCGGAAGCTTAAAATATACGTATCTATTGCGAGAAAGACGGAACGAGTAACATACAGTGTGTCCACGGATTTGGTTCACAAGGGGAAACACTTTTTTATTCTTCATTTTATGTAAAAAAGTTATACTGTATAAAAGTGTTTGCTTGCCTTAAAACCATTATAAATCATATTGAAATGCAGTGATTATCTTCTGTATGCATATAAATGTTGAAAGAAATTTATGTAAGTTCATATTATTGTTGATAATCGCAATGCCTTGAAATGCTGTTGACATTTAATTAATAAGTGAGATTGATATAAGAACATTTAGGAACGTTTACAGAGAATTTAGATATAGAGTCGGAAAGTTAAATTCTCTGTAAACGTTCCTAAATGTTCTTATATCAATCTCACTTATTAATTAAATGTTAACAGCATTTCAAGCCAGTGCGATTATCAACAATAATATGAACTTACATAAATTTCTTTCAAGATTTATAAGCATACGGAAGTTGTGCACAAAATCCGTGGACATACTGTATATGTTTACTTTGTTTTTCGATGAATGACGTTGAGTAGGATATTATTAATAAAACATTTTAATAACGAATAAATTAATTTATAACTGTAATTTCCAATTAATTTAAATTTATTACTCTTTGAATAAATTGCAATGTCTCCCCTTATCTCTTCTTCTTTTCTTTCTAATCCCTCGTATATTACTTTGAACAGAGCTTTGAGCATCATTCGTTTTCACAATTTCATTTTTTTTAAAACAGTTCTCGGTTCATAAAACGTAAAAATTCCACTTTCTTTATTTCTTTTCAAAATTACTGAATTTGTCGACTTTATACTTTATAGTATTTACTTACTATTTATTATTTTTGCAAAGTCCATTTAATTGATCACCTACTGTAGCTGTTGCATCTGTCCCTTCCTTTTTAATTAAACTCTTTGCTTATCCTTTTGTTTTCTGCTCAGTTATTCTCAACATTTTCGTTTATATTTTATTTCTTTTTCAAACGTTGATAAATAGAACAATTAAGATTTATTTTATAAATTGCCATTACCAGTTAATTAGAAATTATATACTTTAGGAATTCCGTCAATAAATATTTCACTACAGGTTTGCTCGAATACCATGTCAGTGTAATGTTATACGTACTCGATCAGCAACGTCAAAGCTGTCTTGTAACTGTATAATGCAATTACAACTCAAGCAAAACTTTGTTTACACGTAGGAATTTCCCATTACTTTTCGACATTTTTCAGGTTATAGAGATGCAAATTTATATTTATATGTGTGAGTTTATATTGAAGAATTTTATACGCTTTACATGTTTTTGTAAAATATTGTATTTTTTCGATCATATTTTTTATTGAAATTATAACAGACAAAATACAGATTATTCAATTTTACGTTTGTTAGGATATTTTTTGATAAATGATATACACACACGTGCATAAAATGCTATTTATATTAGTAATGAATTCTTCGAAATTTATGACACGCTGAAATATATTTTTATGTTTATAATTGGCAATAAATTTTACTGATTTTGCTTTAAAAAATATTTTTTAATCTATGGAAATTAATATAATAATAATAGTTTTTGTTTAAATAAAATTTTAAAGTTGGAAAATTATTCATGTAGTAGATTTATTCAGCATTAAAGTTAAACCAAACTTTTACATTTTCTTCAAATAGTTACATGCCTCAATGCGTTAACAATACATTTCCGATATTTTTGAATATACAGTTACGTAAACTTCATCGGATGTTTCACTCAGAGTGTTCAATTTAACTACTTGTAACGAGCTTCAAACTTTCAGATTTTCGCTTACAAATTTGCAAATTTATTCTTATTATTTCGACGGACAAATAAATATAAGAGGAATTATGCACAAATTTCGTTATTGTTCGAAAACTTTTCTGTACATTTTAGGATGCCTTCATTAAAACACTAAGAGCGTGGTTTATATATTTTTTAATGTATTTTATCTGAATTTATGTACAAATTGGATGCTGACAATTGTAATTTATGTTTAAATCTTCACAAATAAAAATATCAAATAAAAATATTTCATTCACAGATATTAAGCTCAAATTTCATTTGACTCATTTCATGTTTAAGCGATTATTTATCGTATTCCAGTTTGCTTGATTTGAATTCATTGCTATGTATCTTCCCCATAAAAGCGTAACATAAACTTATTAACGGCGGTTGGGTTACTAACACAGTATCCTCCTTGAATACAACTCTACACGATCGGAATATTCATTAATTTAATTGATATTAAGATAGTCGGACCGGAAACTGCTGCTGTGTCCGTAATTCGTTCGGATCTCCTCGCCGAGTTTGATTCACGGTCGGCGGAAAACTCGTTAACGTTAATTGAAATATGGTTTCAAATATTAAGTAACGGTCAGTGCCGATATTTGGTATTCATTAAACGGAAATTTACACAGAGGTTTGAAACGTAACTCGTTGTAATTAAGTGTCCAATGAAATATCGTAATTACAAATTTTATGTTTTGCGAAAATTATTATGTAATTATTGTATAGAAGTCACTGAAAACCGAATTCTATATTATTTTAAATGTATTAGTCAGATTTAAGAAAATGTACAATTCAATGAAACGAATTCATTAATTTATTTATACTTTTCGGTAAAATAAACACAATTTTGTGCAAAATTCCACTTAATTTTAACATTTTAACAGATTAGTTTAATTCAACATGTTTCGTTGACGCTGTAGCTTTCTCAAGAAAGAAAATGATTAGATTTTTAAAATGTTTAAATAAAGTGGAATTTTGCCCAAAATTGTGTTTATTTTATCAAAATTGAGTTCCACCAAGTAATAATCAATCCAAAATTTATTTACAATTAAAATGGCATAGAAATGTCACTAACGAAACAATCCCGACAGCATCGATACGACTATTAAATTATACAAATTTCTAATTGCCTTGAAACTATCGGTGAATTGGAAACGCTCGGCTGTTTCAATTCGACGTGATTAAAATTTAATTTTTAGTGCAGTTTCATTTAATTCCGATTCGACTGTTGAAAAAGCAATATTGTCTAATTGGATCTAACTAAGTTTATATTTAAAGTGTGCTTTTTCGACGGATACAATTTTTAAGATTTTCGAAACCGATTGTGGAAATTAAAATTTTTGAAATAATTCGAATATTTATAATTTTATTTAATAACGACGGATACACAAATTGGAACATAAAACGGTGGAAACAAAATATCGTACTTGAAAAATGAAAAGACATTTCGAGGATGTGGTAAATAAACTTTTGCGACGCAGAGACTCCAGAGACAGGAAGTCGTCCATTCAGGAAAACGACTAAGAAGAAGTCTAACCGGAGAGGTAATTTATAAACACGTATCCACCTTCATTTTCACATAGCTCTCAATTCCTCAGAAATCCTGTTAGAGACAGTGCATTATGGGGAGTTCCTTTCCTATTGAATGCAATCCATAATTTTGAAATGTAATTTTTTTTTAGATAAGCGATGATTGTGAAATAGGAATGTCTTGATTTTAAAAGTTGGATAAATTCATTTTATGTGTATTCATTTAATAATTAGGCGTTATGGGAATACTATTTTCTGTTCGGATTGTTAACAAATAAATGATAATGAGGTACAACATTTCGTCAACAAAAACACAAACATCTCGATATTAGCTTGCATATGTTAATAAGACAAACTACTTTGAATATGAGCTATGCTTTAGGCATTTCAAATATTTCACAGAAAATATATATCTTTTCATTAAAAATTGTCTTACATACAATATGTTCCTTGTAATAATAAAACCATTTGATGAAACGTTAGCATAGTTTATTGTATATTGATTTAATTTTAAAAATTTTATAAGCTTGCATAAAATAAGTGCCATAAATATCGAACGCGTTCCTTTTAAATTTTATTTATAATTTTTTTCTCCAATTCATCTACATGGATGCACAAACGCCGATTTACTTTCTCCAGTAAAGTTACAAAGGCGTTTCATCGAAATTTAATCTTAAGAAACTTGTGTTAGTTTTAAAAGTTAAGATTGTAGGCTCTCACGGCTTTAAGTGAAGTTTGAACGCGGAAGCCAATATAGCGTCATTAATATATTTGCGAACGTTTAATTCTTCTTTTTCTTTAAGAGATTTTCCTCTTTGAATTTTATAAATTATTTATTAAATTGCTTTTAAATAAATAAAAAAAGAAGCAAATTGTCGCATCCTCTTTGACATGTATATTTAAATTTGTTTGGATAAACAGAGAACAATTATTAAACATTTTTTCATCGACTACGTGCTTCTCTGTGTATTTTTTCCTCGTTGTATTCGCAACATATCAAATAACTCACGTACTCCGAACAAAAAGTTTAAACGCAACATGAACCGCATTTAATCAAAAACGTTTCAAGAAGGAAAGAAGAGATATCATCTCTCGGGTTTTTTAAGCCCACACATAAAATGTAAATAATCATTCGTTTTGTTTCGCGCAGCATTACAAGTCCAATCGGTGTCTTAATACGACTTTATCCTTTAAGTCTGGTTTATACTTTAGCGGGACACAAAGGACTAAAATGTTAATACTGTCCTGGGGTTAGATGCTTTGTGTTCGTAGGAAGTCGGCGCGATGCGCTGTGAAGACGAGGATTAAATTCCAACCTTTGCACACCTTGACTATAATTTAAGCACTAACGTTTAACATTCAACAATTTTTTGTTTGTTTATGATGACATGTTTTTTTGGTAATTAATGATTCAGTTAATTGGGATTGAATTATTTTCGGTGACCCTTTAATTCTGCGTCGATGTTAAAATTTTTAAAAACATCGAATGAAGCATTTTCCCAAAATCATCGAAAACCAATTCGGTCGCGTCACTCATATTGACACAAACTGGGTAATTTCAGTCGGTAAACTGCGAATTTTATCGCCTCGCACGACGACGAATTCAAATCCGTTGGAATAAATTATTCCTGCGAAAACTTTTGCCAAAAATACCTTCCCAAATCGAGTATTAACTCGGCAGGGCAATTATAACCGGGGCGACAGGCAGGCACGTACGTTCGACGATGATAGCGAAAATATATAGGCGCAATCCGGGATAAATAATTCGAACTGGGGAATCGTTTAACTGCAACGCGCATAAATTTGTATTAAAGAGGTTAGTGCAATAGTTCGATGGTAATGAGCGAATACCCTCGGGCTAATAGTGAAGACTCATTTAATAACAAAGGATCACGGTATCTGAATAATAATCTGAATAAATAAAACAAAATTATTGTTTTAGGTAAGAATTTTATAAACGAGTTTATTTTATTGGAGTATATGTTTATGCAGTGAAAGAATCCTTTACGGACATCTTCTATAAAAGGACTACTCTATACTGTAATAAGGATTAGCTCCAATGGAAGGACGTTCTATTGAAAACATGTTTTTCTTCTATTTCAAACATAGCACCCTCTTGTGAGGTCACAATCTGGCCAACACAGTCGTAAAACTAAAGGCCAAATTTTTTTATATATAAAAAATGAGGTCACAATAAATGTTCACTCAACGTCAAAATTTGTCCTTTTTTTAGAATTAATTTTTACTGAAAACAATTAGATCGTAACTTATTGTTAAAGAACAAGTGCGTTCTTTAACAATAAGTTACGATCTAATTGTTTTCAGTAAAAATTAATTCTAAAAAAGGACAAATATTGACGTTGAGTGAAAAAATTAATATAATGAATGTTTGATGAAGAGCGTAAAACGATTTAATGTTGGGAAGCGTCAAGCTGCAAACATAATAAAGAACAAAGAAGAATTCTTAGCAAAATGGCATTCGGACACCAACGTTAACCCGAAAAGATGGTTCGCAAAAGCAAGAAATAAATCTGTTCCAATATCGGGACCGTTGCTGAAGTCAAAGGGCAAAGAAATAGCTGATTACATGAATTTTCGAGCATCAGATGGTTGGTTACTGAAGTTTCTTCGTTGGTATAACGTCAATTTCAAATTTATATCAGGTGAAG
>JAFFZR010000057.1:0-12722 GCA_018397195.1 Lethrus apterus
AAATAAATAAATCGTTATTTTTCCAATTTTCCAACCCAACCCAATTTTTCAAAATTTATTTCACAAATTTATGAAGAAGATTTCGCTATGGGGTAGTTTACACTTAACTTCAAATTTTGACAAAAATACGGGGTGCCCCATTTACAGTAAGAAAAACTCTTGTGAATACAAATAAATTTATGAAGTTTAAAAAAATTTTAAATGGATATTCAAATAAAAAAATTATAATGGTCCATTTTCACACTGAAATAAAATTTTGAGAAAAATACAGGTGTTCCATTATTGACGGTAACAAAAATTCATCACACCACATTAAATTTTTAAATTATGAATACCAGTGTCTTAAAAAAATTGGGTTGGGTTGGAAAATTTGAAATTCAAAATAAATAAATAAATCGTTATTTTTCCAATTTTCCAACCCAACCCAATTTTTCAAAATTTATTTCACAAATTTATGAAGAAGATTTCGCTATGGGGTAGTTTACACTCAACTTCAAATTATGACAAAAATACGGGGTGCCCCGTTTACAGTAACAAAAACTCTTGTGAATACAAATAAATTTATGAAGTTTTCCAAAAATTTTAAATGGATATTCAAATAAAAAAATTATAATGGTCCTTTTTCACACTGAAATAAAATTTTGACAAAAATACAGGTGTTCCATTATTGACGGTAACAAAAATTCATCACACCACATTAAATTTTTAAATTATGAATACCAGTGTCTTAAAAAAATTGGGTTAGGTTGGAAAATTTGAAATTCAAAATAAATAAATAAATAAATCGTTATTTTTCCAATTTTCCAACCCAACCCAATTTTTCAAAATTTATTTCACAAATTTATGAAGAAGATTTCGCTATGGGGTAGTTTACACTTAACTTCAAATTTTGACAAAAATACGGGGTGCCCCATTTACAGTAAGAAAAACTCTTGTGAATACAAATAAATTTATTAAGTTTTCCAAAAATTTTAAATATGACATTTGCAAATAATGACTTTTTGACATTTTTTGCCATTTAAATTGTATGTTAAAATTTTGGAAAAAAATCGAAAATATTGAAACGTTTCGCTATGGGGTAGTTTAAAGTCAAATTAAAATTCTGACAAAAATACAGGTGTCCCAATTACAGTAACAAAAACTCATCACACCACATTAAATTTTAAAATTATGAATACAAATATCTTAAAAAAATTGGGTTGGGCTAAAACATTTGAAATTCAAAAAAAAAAAAAAATCAGTAATTTTTTTTGAATTTCCAATTTTCCAACCGAACCCAACCCAATTTTTCAAAATTTATTTCGGACAAGCTTTTTACAAATTTATGAAGTTTTCCAAACATTTGTAAATAAATTTGTGGCATTTTTTCATTTAATTTGTATGTTAAAATTTTGGAAAAAATTCAAAAATATCGAAACACTTCACTATGGGGTAGTTTACACTCAAATTAAAATTTTGACAAACAGGTGTCCATTTAGAGTAACAAAAACTTATCACACCCAAAAAAATTGGGTTGGGTTGAAAAACTGGAAATAAAAAAATAAATCCTTAATTTTTAAATCCGTATGGGCATCATATTACCGATTTGAAAATTAAAAATGGTATCCATTGAAACACAGCTCAATTACGCAAAAAAAACATAAATCATTACCTTGTTATTATTATTATTTTTTTTTCGAACGCCGTGCATGCATGATTTGAAAAGGTCACATGGGACGACTGCATTCAGTTATTAATGTTAGTTTACGTCCCACATTTCTCTTGTTTGCGCCTCAACTGATTTCGTATATTTATCGATTTGCGATTAACTTTTGTTTTGTAATTGATAAAAACAATTTACGATCGAGTCTTAACCCGAGACAAAACAAAACAAAAACGAGCGACTTTTCGCCAACGAAGAAATCAATTAAAATGGTTAGTTGTTCGATAGATCATGAAATATGTTCCATCTCACGCTGCGATCCATAACTACGCGGATATAAACAAAATGAATCGCATAAATCAGCCGGGCAGAATAAAGTTGCAAACTCATTAATAAAATCCCATACCTACCCCGAAATCACTAAACTAAATTAAAATCTATAATTCACGATTAGAATTAAATATTGGTTGGTGCGCGCGTACCGGAGAAATTTTCGGTCGAGAGATGGACGAGGCTCGTCGTCGTTGCCTCCTCCGATTGAGATGCATGCAGCCGACGAGAGAGACGACAAATCAATCTTACAAGTCAGAAAAGGATGGTTATTTTATCTCTCTGTATACATGTACAATATTATTGATTACCCAAAACCCGACGTTCATCTTTTCTACCCCTTCTACTTTATCTTACCCCTACGAACGAACCACCCCACTCACCCGCGCACATATTTTCATCCCCTCTAACTCTCTCTCTTTTTGATCTCTGACTTCAGATGGATATATCTGATATCAAATGTAAAAATACGACGCGAGGGAAAAAAAACAACACACGATGCGCGCACAAGTTGATGCTGCTGCGCGTTCTCTGCAGTAAACTAGCGACATTACGTTCGACTTTAAAAAAAAAAAGAAAAGCACAACGCTAATTAACTCAAAGAAATAAATTAAAAAATACAAAGAATGCAAAACAACTACATCAAAAACTAATTCATTAAATATTACATATTGGAATCTACAACCAACGGCAAACACAACTAATTCCTTTCCACAGCCAACTTTGAGATAATCAATTGTTTAAAAAAACAAATTCTATCGATGGAAACTAATTAAAATCAATTTTTTGTTGTGTTTTTGATTTCCATATCAAGACACCGCGTGATTTTTAAAAGTGTATATTTACAAAAATGCTTAATTCAACTGTCTAAAGGTTAAATAAATTACGATCGTTTTAATTAGCATCGGCAGTTAACGAGAACAATTAAAAAATAAAATTAACATCCCAACTCCGCGAGCGACATCAACAATTCCTAACCATAAACAAAAACAAAACAATAAAACAATTAAAAAAACGAAATGCAAATGGCGACCAATTTTTTGATACATTAAATAATTAATCCACAAACTTCATAACGTTTCCTTAAAAAATATACATAACAAAAATTAAAAACAAATTGTCAAATCAACAATTGTTGAAAAAAAAAATAATCGAAATCGCGAAAAAACTGCTTTAACCAACTAAAATTGAAAAAATATTCAACTTGAAATTCAAAGATTTTTTTTGAACGGCTAAATTAACATTAATCGAACTAAACTAAAAAGTGAATAAAAACAAAAGACGATCGATTGTTTAGCCGACGTGATTTAACCGAACGTCGCGGTTAAAACGTCACCGAGCAAAAATCTATAAATTAAAAGTGAAACAAAACGATCGTCATAAAATCAAAATCGATTTAAAAATTAAACGCTTGAAATTTAAAATTAATCAACGAAATTGTAATCGTTACGTACGAAAATCGCAATTTTTCGTGACGTTAACTAAATTAAATTTAAACGTCGAGCGAACCCATAAAATTTTTAAATTTTATTAATTTTTAATTCGATAAAATTTCGAATAAATTAAATGTGAAATAAAAAATTTGAAACAAAAAAAAAAGAAAACAAAAGACGAACGCTTTCTACGACGGATTTTTTTTTTAAATGGGGAATGAATATTAAATTGACATGTATTAAGGTAACTTTTAGGTTTTCACGTCTATGTTTATTCATAAAATAAAAATTAAAATTAAATTAAATTTAACAAATTTTACATCTGCAGTTTAAATTAATCAAAATTCAATTTTAATTTCTGCGTTCACTACAAGGTGCATTTGGAGTCGGCGTTAACTGTTTAATTAACAATGCCGACAAGTTAATTCAATTGATTTTTAATTTAAATTATTAATTATGTTAACAATTAAACAGAAAGATACACAAATCAATTTAATGAAAAAATTAAAATTAAAATTTTAACTTAATTAATTAATTTATATTTAATTTAAAGAGCACACGATTGATTTACTTTTATTAAATTAATTTAATTTAATTTTGTGCAAATTAGCTAATGATGAGAAAAAATTAATAAATTAAAAATAATCACAATTTTGTGCTTAATTATTTCATTCTTTTCAGAACGTGATGATTTTCATTGATTTAATTGTTGTAAAATGCGTCTGTTTAATTTAATTTAAAGTTTGTTTGCCACGACACGTTTCATTTCATTAATTAACAATTTAAGTAACAACATAAATTAAAATATTAAAAACAAATAAATAACGCTATCCGCCATCACTGATTTTTATTGATTAAAAATTCAAATCAAATCAAGATTAATAAATTAATATTGAAAAACGAAAAAATTCAAAACTGAAAAATTTACTTTAAATTAAATTAAAAACTTCACATTTCCAGACAACTCACGACGAAAAACTATTTTTTAACGATTTTAACTAAATAAATTTTAACGACTTGAAAACGAATATTAAAATTAATATTAATTAATTAAATATTAACGCCGTGAAAAATATCACTCTCGTTGAAACGAATAAAATTTTACTGTAAAAAATTATAAAACAAAATTTGAAAATAACATGTAACATATTAAATTAATTTAAAAAACAATTGCGTGCAACATTTAAAAATAATAAAAAAAAAAAAACAAAACGAAGCGCGTCCACGTGAATTAATTAACGACAAAAAATAATGAAATCCAATTAATTCATTGTTAAAAATGGGGAAGATTTAATAATATAACAAAAAACAAAAATAGGTTAATTTAAATTAAAAGAATTACGTTTAATTCGCATTCATATTATTAATCTATAATTAATATCGTCGAATTAATTTTATTTTTAATTATGAGTAACGCAATCTTATTTTAAAAAAGAACTTTAAAAAAAAATTACGCTGTTATCCTTAAGGTAATTTAATCTTTTAATTTAATGTTTTTTTTTTAATTTATTTAAAATTGAAATGAGATTAGGAATTAAAAATTTCGTTCTTTTGTTAAATATTATTTTAGAAAACAAAAAAATTTTTGTTATTAATTGGTTTTTTTTAACAATATGAGAAAATTCAATTTTTTTTATAAATTTAGTTAAAAACAGTTCAAAAAATAGATCGTGGGACGTAACTGTTCTATTTTAAACAGATAAAAAAATGTGCTTTGTGCTTTAAAATATTTACTCGAACCGAACGTCTTAAGTAAATATTTACGTACGGACCCCCTCAAAGATCACGAAACTCCGAAACAGGTGTCGGCCCCTAAAACCGTCTGCATACCGTCTGCGTCATTGAAAAATTCGTTTTCAACAATCCTTGAGCCTTTAATTAATACCAACGTCGAAACGCGAAAAAATCAAACGGATCGCGAAAACCTCACCGCGATAATTGATATTTTCGTGCATGCGGGGAAAACCAATAGCCTTTGATTATAAGCTGCGTAAAAGCTCTCCAAGTACCCACACGAGGATCAAACGACTCCTGCAATACGCTTTACAATTGTTGTTGTTAAATAACCTAATCATCAAGCAATCGGCGTTTTTTTTTCAATTATCGATTCGCCGCCGACTGCGATTTTTCGAACTCGAGCGGCGTTCAAATCCGACCGTGAGGTGCTGCCGCCGCAACCCTCGCGGCCAAACCGCGAACTAAAGCCGCGTGTTTGTTCCCGAAACACGTCTTACAAGCGTCTTACGAGAAAAGAAAAATTTCGAGAGATCTTTATGTTTTGTTTTTACGGGCGGTTTTCGTCTCGACGACAAAGTCAAATGGAAGACATCCTGCGGGTCGATTACAAAGGTCCAAAAACTCCAAACATAAAACTAACGGACTTTTCGACTTTAATTTGTTTTTCCAGCTTTAAGGATTTTTTTTTGGGCAATTTTGAGGTTTTGTTTGAATCTATCGTTTGTTTTAATGGCACGTATTTATATTTATATTCGTTTTAAAAACGTAACGTCTATTCCGTCGATCACTTTTAAATTTTTGAAAATTCGAGCTTTGTATTCAAACTTTGAATAAAACTTCCTCCAAAACTTTTCAAAAATGCAAATAATTTTTCTTAAGATTCACATTTTTATTTTGAATTTAGTTGCAAATGCAATTATTTCACGTTTTAG
Source organism: Lethrus apterus (assembly GCA_018397195.1). Taxonomy (NCBI): domain Eukaryota; kingdom Metazoa; phylum Arthropoda; class Insecta; order Coleoptera; family Geotrupidae; genus Lethrus; species Lethrus apterus. The sequence continues at coordinate 6,075 of JAFFZR010000057.1, forward strand.
TATGAAAACAATTGAATGTTATCATACAAAAATGTTAAATATTTTAAAAGTATGTAATTGTAATTGTTTTTTTTTATTTTTCAATTTTTTTGCGCTTTATTTATGTTGCTAGTTTACTATGTTACACGGTCAATTGTTTAAGTCGTATTGCTGAAAATGTGTTTCGATTGTTTTTAATCCATTGAAATAGGCGCGACAGTCAGTTGTTTGATTCACTGTGATTTATCCACAGCATTTTTCATATTTTTCCGTTTTGTCTTTAATTACTCCCACCACAAACACAAAAAAACACATAAGTGTCTTTTGTTTTCTTACTCGACAGTCAGTTGTTTCGCAATCTGTTTACTATGTTTAATAAAAACGATAGAAATTTAATTTAAAAAATATGGATGCAAATTTTAATGTGTTATTTTAATTTGTTTAATTAATTAATGGAAAAAAATACGATTTGTAGCTAACTTGATCCATTTGACCGACGAAGCGGTGACATCTGGTCACCGTGACATTCAACTTTTATTTTAAGAATCATAACCACCTTCACAGACGTCGTACAAATTTTTTAATTTTTTTCCTTGAAAATGCATAAATCCCCCATACAAGAATTCTTCGATTTTAAGACTTAATTTACGAGCAATATAATCAATAACGACGTGTACGGAACGAAATTCTACCAGTTCGCCAGGTAACTTCGATCTTTTCTTTATTTGATTCGCGGCCATTAAAAAATTATATGACGATCGAATGACAGTCTTTTTTTTATTGAACTGTTAAAACGTCGAAAAACATTTAACGCGCGAAATGTGGTGTAAACGACCTTTTGGGAGTTTTAATCGCAAGACGACGAATTTTCCACATCCAAACAATTGACGAAACTCGCTTAATAAACACCACTCGTACGTAAAGGAATTTCATAATTTAATGTTTTAACACAGAAATTCGAACAATTGAGTTATTTTTTTTTTCGGTAGCTTCAAACGTATTTTCGATTTTATTGAATGAAAATTAACGAAAATTCCTCGCACATAATTCCAATTCGGCTTTTGTGATGTGGAAATTTTCTGCGTTGAAATGGGTCCCTCGGATAATAATTATTAATTGAATAATTTTTGTGGGTTTTTTGACAATTTTGTACTTTAAGAATGGTAACAATGGTAAAAATAGTAATAATATTATTCATAAAAATAAACACATTTAAACAAAAGAATCAAACAAATTTTATGTGAATACCTTTTGTTATATGATTTCAGAGCCTTATGAATGAATATCCTCAATTATCAATAAAAGTTTTTTTATAAAATTTCACAAATTTACAAAATATAAAAAATGTAGACAAATTTGTTTAAACAAAAAAAAAACAAAACAAATTTTGAGTCGTCATTTTTTAATAATTTTTTTTACAAAACAAAATTACAAAATATAAAAATTAACAAAATTAGATAAACATTTTTTTTAAACAAAAGCTATAATTTGAGTTTAATCAAAATAATTTTTAATATAATGACGAAAACAGTAAAGTTCTCTTTAAACCTTTTTTGAAAGCAATATATTTTTTTAAAACTATTCTAGAATTCAATTTACAAAATTTCAAATGAACACGAATGAATAGTGAGCACAATATGAAAAAATATGACATTTGAACGATCATATTTTTTTAATGTAAAAAAAAATAAAATAAAGCGATTCCAATGAATAAGTCGCTATAAGTATTAATTCTGATTGTATTTTTAATTATGAATACAAAAATAAAATTATTTCAAAGGTTTGCTTTGGAATTGAAGACAAGTTTGGAAATTTAAACTTCTTTCTAATACATAGGTTTATTGTAATAATTAAACATATTTTTGTTAATTTTCATCAATTAAATTTTAATAATTTTTCAAAACATTGAACAATTTTGCAAAAACAAAATATAAGAAATATTTTAATTTTCAAATCTTTTAAAAGATACTCACAAAAATGTAAGAAAACGTATGCAAAACTTATCCGAAAAATGAATTTAAATTTTTCGAATTAAATATTTTTAACTGAAAATTGTATTTCAATTTATTTCAAAATTTGTCAAGTTTACACATTCAAAGAGGACTTTACAAATTTATTTTATAAGTCATTTAGAGGTCACAAACTTTACAAAGTGTCGCCAGGGAGTTGTTTAAAAATCGTTTTTTTTTTTTAGTTTGAAATAAAACTTAAAAAATTGAACTATTTTGAAAATTTCACCAGTAATTTTAACAATTTTTTTAATCTTGTACAAAAAATTCAAAGTATGAAAATAATTTCGAACTTAAAAGTTTAAATTTGTAATTTCAATGATGGACTATACCTTGAGGTTTTTGTAATTCATTATTTTTCATTTGAAGCTTTTGAACTTTTGTAAATTTATTATATAAATATTTTTGATTTTAAAAGTTTAAATTTGAAATTTCAGTGATGAACGATACCACGAGGCTTTGTAATTTATAGTTTTTTATTTGAAGCTTTCGCACTTTTGATCTTTCGGAGTTGGTTAGGTTTTGTATTTTAAAAAGATTAAATTAAGTTTCTCACAAGTTCAAAACTTTAGATAATTTTATAAAATGTGCAAATTTAAAAAATATTATTTTTTTTGGACTTTTTTCAAGTCACATTTTGTGTTAAATAATAACATAATTGTAATTTTTCCAATGTTTTTAAAAATCATGAATGATTTCTAATATAACTTGCTGTTAAAAATTTTAAATTTTTAATTTTTTGATTTTTTCAAATAAACCCGAACTTTGAAAACTTCACAAAATTATGAAAAAATCTAACGTAGACGTAGAGAATTTGCTGTTTTAATAATTTTTCAATTTTTTCAAACTTCAGTAATTTAAGTAACAAAATGCAAAACCGAAATTTAAATGAGAAAATTGTTTCGATGAAAAGTTTTCCGTTTGTTTTAATTGCGAAATTTTCCAAGATTGTGATAGTATTTAAATTTTTCAAAAATTTTAAGAATTCGTCAGATCGTTAGTTTAAAATATTTTAATTTATTTTTTTAAATCGACGTCTTTAAGTTTTAAAAATTGTTAAATTGTGCAAAAATGTTGGAATTTTCTCATTCGTAAGCAAAAAAAAATTTATGAAACGCAAATTTTTATAAAAAATAAAACCTACCTGTTGCCAAAATTGCGCCAGTAAATAAATTCTTTCCTTTTTGAACAGCCAGTCCATCGACTGCATAGTCTGTATGTCCATGTCCGCCTGTGGCGGAATGGAAGCAGTTGCTGTTGGCTGCATACGTAACTTACCCTCTAGTTCCACTAGAGAGTGATTTTTCAACAAGAAAGCCGTTTTGGCGAATTTTCACCTAGAAATCTCGAAACGCATCGCCACTAAAATTTCTCGAGTTTTAAACACCAAACACTTCACTTCGTTTTTTTTTTTTTTTTTAATCCTTCACAGGCGCACTAACCTAAAAGTCGATTTCTCTCGCTCCACGGTGGAGTAGTAGTTTCGAATCAATCGAATTATGTGTGTTTCACGTGTCGAAAAGTTTTTTTCGTTATTGTTGATTGAGTTTGCGTGTCTTCGTTACACGCAATCAAATCGAAATGTCTTTCACACACACGACGAAAAACAAAAAAAACTCGAAGAAATTCCGTGGGTCGCTTAACGTTTGTTTTGTGTTTCGCCACTTTTTGAGTTTCACGTGCGTGCAGCAGCGATAGAAACAAAATCGAAAAGAAGAGCACTCGATCGCGATGAAGACTATGTCACTTATCGAAGTTTGATTCTAAAACAAGAGATCGAGTGTCCGTGGGATATGCACTTGCGATTGTTTCTCACTTGATAACGAAAAGCGCTGACGCGGTGTCAGCGGGCGCACCGCAGCCGACTTGGATAAAACGTGTTGACGTCGGGGATTGAATCCCAACACTGAGTCATGCCGTGCATAGTGCATCAACAGTAGCCCAGTGAAGTTGTCTTTCTCGCTCGGTTCTCTCTTTCGCGATAAACTCCGCCCCCTCTGTTGATTTGAGGCGCCACCGTGCGGACGTTTCGTCAAACGATGAACCATCTTCGTCTTCGTCGCGCTCACGTAAACGTCCATTTCGTTCTTTGTTGCGACGACGTCCGTACAAGGACCAATACAGTGAGAAGCAGCAAAAGGCATATATATTTCTTTTTAGTTAAAAATCGAAGTATGCTCTATGTGCGCATTTCGTACCCCTACCCCTTTATCTGCTGCTTTTTCTTGTGACTGATGTTAAGGGATGTTACATTTTGCGCATGTCCGCAGAGCGAAATGCTCTCTCGCACATTTCTTAACTGGATTTCGGACGACACATTTTAAAGCGTATCATCTCGATTTCTTTTCAACTCATAAAAAAAAACAATTTTCTTAACAACCTGAAACAAAAGAGACATTCAATTGGAAACGTTCGAACTATGGCTAACATTTAATTTTCACAACAAAGTGCCTCGAAGAATTTTATTATCAATTTATTTTTTAATTCAGTTTCTCATTTATTCAGTTGTTTTGAGTACGAAAATGCAAATCGAAACATCTGTTTTTACGTTTTCGAATAAAAAATGCATCTTATTTGAATTTGTGAATAGTCTTTCAATTTTTTTTTATATTTACAAAACGCTATTTCGTCGAAATTTTCGATTCCACAGCCGTTTGTTTTCTATTTAAATTGACAATAAATTCGTTTGTTTCATTGCAAAAGAAATAGATTATTTTATGGAAATTTCCGAGCGTTATTCATTTTTTTTCTTATTTATAATATGGACAAATGTTTAATTTGATTGTCAACATTTCTACTTACATTTCTATTTACATTGGATTTTTTTTATGAATTATTATTTATGAACGATGATTGAAAAAGTTACTCAATTGTTTTTAAAACAAAATTTCCATGTAAAATTCAACAAGTTTTATAAAATTTTCGACAAACAATCGTCGACAGTTATTCATTGTTTATTTTTTTTTTTATTATAAAAAATTCTAACAAAAATTACTTATGAACAATTGTTTTTTACACGTTTTGTTTTTATAATCTTAGCGACAGGAAGAAACCATTTACAGAGTGAGAGTTGTGTAGAAAATTTATTTACAAAAATTCATAACAAAAATAAAACAAAGTCTAACGCAGTAGTTTCGATTGTCGATTGTTTTCGTTTTCAATCGCAGTCGATTGATTATTATTGTTTTTTTTTTAATTTAATTACGATTTACTTTGTTTTTAATCGACTCCATGTGTTTAATTTTCTACTTATAAATAATGACCGACACACGAAAAAATCAATTTACAATCGAATGACTGAAAAAAAAATTAAAAAGTTCAAACAATTATCAACGATAATTCGATTGAAAAGATAATTAGAAAAAAATGAAGAAACACAAAAACAATAGTTTACGATGGTTTCGTGAACAGTTGGAGTCATTCCGGTGATTTAAAAATCTATTATAAGGTAAATTTGTAGTTTTTTTTTTTTTTTTATATAAAAGAATTATGTTATGGAAACTTCTGATTTTAAAACATTTTAATTTCCGTTATTGATTTTATATTTATTTTGTTTTTCTGCTTTGTTTTCAGCAAACAAAAAACCTTAATTTTTAAAAAATTTTGTACAAAAATATAACAAAAAAATCTCATTTGCAATTCCACGTTCGTTTGTCTCTGATCCTTTTTCACAGTTCGACGTTCATTTGTTTTTAATCGACATCCGCTTCATAATTTCTTCACAAAATAACATATGCAAATACTTAATTTTCAATCGGATGGCAGAAAACAAAATTAATTAAAACAAAATAAACTCTTATCAAGAATAATGTGAAAAATTAATACGTTCGATTGTTTACATTGTTTTTAATTTGTTTGTAATCGACTTCACCTGGCGCTTTAATTTTTAATTTACAAAACAGCGAATTTATTATAGTCAAGTGGGGTAAATGTAAACGTTTTTTGTATTCTGTAATTTGAAATTTCATATTTTGTGTTTAACGAGTAATTGTTGACCAGTGTAATAATACCCATATAGTTTCAACTGTTTTAAAGATTTTCTCCAAATTTTACCTTCATACGAGTTACTATCTGATTTTCAAGGACTGTTTACAATTACCCTATCGAAAAATTATACTGTGCAAATATATGGGGTAAATGGAAACACCTTATTCGATGTACAATTGATCTACTAGTAAAGTTTGTTAGGGAATGGGAAATGCTGGTTTAGATCGGGAAGCTGTTCGGAGACGAGATTTTCCAGTTGAAACATGTAATGAGAACAACAATCCAAGTGAATTATATTTTTATGAAGCCTGACGATAAGTGCAATTTTTGTTTCTTACGTCATCGACTCTGCCCTTATAAAATCGTCTTGAGTGTATCTCTCGACAGTTTTTTTTTTACTTACATTTTGGGTATATTTTTTCTTTTTTGGAAAGAAAAACATGATTTTTTTATTTACCCAAAGATAGCGTTTACATTTTCCCCACACGTACTATCATTGACAGAGTAAATGTCGTACCAATAAAACCGAAACGCACGTCGAAAATAACGACAAATGTCTTCCTCGCATCATGCTGACCGTATTTGAGAAGCAGGTACGTGACCCGTTGCATTCGATAATATTTTACGGTATATATTACTACAGCACAGAGATGAGAGCAACATTTATTGTTGA
>JAFFZR010000058.1:0-12578 GCA_018397195.1 Lethrus apterus
AGGGGGTTCCATTTAAAAAAATTGACTTTTATTGATTTGAAGTTGTTGGAAGTTGTCGCTAATTTTGAGCAGCCCTGTATACTTCCTGGTAACTTTAACATCAACATTCTTTGCCCATGGTATCAACTAGCAAAATGCCAAAAATGAAGATTTCAAGTGCAGTACTTCCGGAAATACAGAATTTTCAATATACCACGGCAATTGGTAAAATTTATTTAAAACAACAAAAACTCCAAAATGGCTTGATTTTAGTATAGGGTACCCTTATAAGTTTTGGTGTAGAATTGCGAGTAGAATCTGAAAAACGATGAAAAAATATTACATTCCATTTAAAATAACAAAGTTGGTATGCACTTCCGGTACAACCGGAAGTGATACGAGAGCGCCAATAATTTATAATAAGAGATCAGTTGGTGTAGCTTATAATTCCAAGTTATTAGAGTCGATATATTTCTGGAACACGGAAAAGTTCTAACGAACCACTTTCGTGAATGACCCTCTATTACTTAGCAAATGGAGTATAACATACTCAATTTAACAAATTTTCGATCGTCAAGGATTCTTAATAAAATCAGACTTTATATATTAAAAAAATTAAAAGTTGAAAATGCAGAAACTACAAAGCTAACAAAATGGCATTAAGAAAGTTTAAAATACATTGAATTGTTTTACAACTCCATTAATGCAGCGGTCATCGGATAATCCTTAAAGTAGCTGCCAACTGGGATTTAACAAACTATCGTATCGTTGATCCCTGAGGATTTTCCTTTGCTGTTATCCATCGATTAAATTTGACGTTAGTACTTGTTCGAGTTGAAATAAATTTAATTGATATAGTTACATAAATTCAATTTAAAAGTTCACCCTTGCACGTTGATACTCATTTAATGAAAGATTAGACAAAATCGGTACTTTAAACTTGGAGTATCACTGTTAAACTTGAGAACAATTAATTCCATTACGACTGAGAATCTCACTTGGTAATTGCTTCATCATTTAAAAAATATACACGATTTAAATGCGAGATATCAAAAATTTTATATTAAGTACAAATTTGATTTAGAAAATATTTTAAACCTGTTTCGTAAACAAACGACATCTATGTAGTTTAATAAAGAAATAATGTGGAAAATACCTAATAGAAATATTCAATTTATGTTCAATTTAAAATCATCTGAGTTTAAGCCGTTTGAAAATAATATTGGAAAGTAAATTATCAATCCGCCATATAATAATTGTCAAAATTAATAAATCTTAATGAAAATTTATAAATAAAATTACATTCAGTACCATCTCCCATAATGTCTAGTGTAAGTTATAGTCAAGTGGGGTAAATATAAACGTTTTTTGTATTCTGTAATTTGAAATTTCATATTTTGTGTTTAACGAGTAATTGTTGACCACTAATAATACCCATATAGTTTGAACTGTTTTAAAGATTTTCTCCAAATTTTACCTTCATACGAGTTACTATCTGACTTTCAAGGACTGTTTACAATTACCCTATCGAAAAATTATACTGTGCAAATATATGGGGTAAATGGAAACACTTTATTCGATGTCCAATTGATCTAGTAGTAAAGTTTGTTAGGGAATGGGAAATGCTGGTTTAGATCGGGAAGCTGTTCGGAGAAGAGATTTTCCAGTTGAAACATGTAATGAGAACAACAATCCAAGTGAATTATATTTTTATGAAGCCTGACGATAAGTGCAATTTTTGTTTCTTACGTCATTGACTCTGCCCTTATAAAATCGTCTTGAGTGTATCTCTCGACAGTTTTTTTTTACTTACATTTTGGGTATATTTTTTCTTTTCTGGAAAGAAAAACATGATTTTTTGTATTTACCCAAAGATAGCGTTTACATTTTCCCCACAAGTACATTTCATTGGGGTAATTGTAAACACTTGTTTGTATCGAGTAAATTAGTACCCTTGAACTTAGATCAAAGAAATAAGTTTCTTTACATCACAAATTTATCATTATAAACAATAGACAGTTCGAAACTTATCGTTCAGTGCCTTTAATGTAAAATATTAAGTGATGTTACTGAAACGAATTACGAAGTTAAAAACAACACGCAAAACTTTTCGCAACATCACACGTTCAATCCGTTGAATTGGACCTAAATTGTGCGGTGCGTTACCGGCCGGGTTGTATCAAATGGCGTAAAGGTGCGGAACCTATCAATTTTAAAATTCTAATAATATTAAGCACTGTTCATAATTACCCCTAGTTTACAATTACCCCACTTGACCTTACCATAGCACAAATGTATTTTAATACATAATGAGAAATTTCTTGATAGAATCGCTAGGCGCATATAAAATAAATAGAAATTAAGAACTCGTTAAAATCTTCATTAATTTGGAATAATTTACGCTCATTGGTTCGTCCAGCTCAAAATTAAGTGAGTAATACATACATATTTTTCAAATCAATTTCGAGTGTATGTAATATAGAACAGCCCATTGATATAACAAAAACGGCACTCATCTTACCAGTGGGCGACAAAAAGCACCACACAGAAATTAATTAGACCAACCGATAATTAAGAGGGCGATTTTTTCCCAATTAGTCGGCGGACAAAACGTCGTCCGATTAAAAATTCAACCAGTCAAGTGGCCCTTTCTGATGAAAAGGTGCCATTGTGCGGCAACAAACTACTCTCGTAAAATAATGTGCACTCAAAGCAATAATGGATTTCGCTAGGCGTGTGATTCGATTCGGTTCGCGTTATCCTAGCGTAATTGTAAGCACTCTTTAATACAAACTTTACAAGTTTTTTTTTTTTGACCAACTACAAGTTCAATTCAAATAAGAATTATTTTATCGACTTATAATTCGTATTTATTTGTCACGTTTACGGAATTAAATGTTAAAAATAAATATTACCATTTTTTAAGATTTAAAATGTTGTTGTTTTGCATCGACTACAACTATAATACTTTACACAAATAATAAGATGGCGTTTGTGTATTTAAGCTCTGAAAATGAAGCGCTTCGGATTTATATAACACGTGAAGACTGTTGTTCATTGCGGGCTATCAGTCATTCGAGTAAACACAGTAAATCAGTCCAACAGTTGCGCCACAGTTCCCAGTTCATAAACTTAGCACGAGTTTATTTGTTGGAATGAAGCTCTCGAGTTGCCCTAATGTGTTTCGATTGTTCGACAATAAACAAACTCAGACGCTTTTCGATACATTGTTGTGTTTTTACTTTGCACCATAGGAATGCTACAAGGAATACGTTTGTGTAATGCGTTATTTCACTTTGATATTTTACATTTAAATTTCGCTTTTTGACATGAAAAACATTAAAACAATTAGATATAATACATCTTTAACTTTTATATGTACCTTTGGAAAGAGTAATTTGAAAATGAATTAATTAATAATGTAGAACTCCTTATTTTGTTATTATGTATAATTTTTTTCATTTAAATGGCACAAAAAGAAGCCTATGATATCATAAAAAAGGAAAAACTGATAGAGGTTGTGAGTAGATTACGCATATCCATAAAATTGATTAGGTTGGGAAAGATGACCGTTGAACAACAGACTAGATGCAGGGCAATATTGGAAGGTAGAATGTCAAATCGCTCTAATGTTAATCAGGGAATGCGTCAGGGTGATCTGCTATCTCCGGTTTTATTCAATATGGTTCTGGAAAAAATCTTGAGAAATAGTAATGTCCATACAATTGGCGATATTTACCAGCGTAGACACCAGCGTATTGCCTATACAGAGCTCTGATAACAAAGCTAAGACAAGAATTTAAGAATATATTTATTCGACTACAGAAAGCAGGAAATGGTAAGAATGTAAGGTGGAAATATGGAAAATTTAATAATTAATTGTGAAGACCAGAGGCGATACCAGTTTAAGAAAGTCAGTATCTTCTTATGCTTTGGAGTCCAACTAACAAGAATAATGAAGGGTAGCCAAAGTGCTGGATCCTTAATGAGGCTACTACAAGCAAAAAATTTAACAGGATCAACAAAAATAAGAATTTACGTGACCTTTATTCAACCTACCGTGCAGTATGCATATGAAACATAGATTCTAAACACAACAACCGAAAATCTAAAAGCATTGGGGGAGATAAACGTTTTGAAGAATTTTTAGAGGTAAGGGAAAACGAGATATGGATTATTCAAGCAGGAGATAACAGTAAAAGTAAACCTGCAAAGATTAATGTGGCTAGCTGGCTAGAGCATATCTACAAATTTCCTGTTGAAAGAGTAACAGTATCAGTAATTGAAGGAGGTTCAGACACAAGACGCAGGAGGAAGTGGTCAACTGCAGTGGAAGATGATTTAAGAATACTGGGTATGCGAAATTGGAAGCAAGCAACAGCCAACAAGAAGACGTGGAGAAACATGGTCGAAGCAATGCGCCGACAAGGCCTTTAGTGCTTAAATATATCGATAAACGGCACAAATAAATAACTGTATAAACTGTATAAACCCTCATATAAGATTAATAGGAACATGAAGTGTGTCGATAAAACGAACATTATACAGAATTTTGAAAGTGCCAGACTCACACAAAACGAAAAGCGCAATAAGACTTATTTATCTGTTATGCATACGATAAATAAAATCCGTCGTGCGTTCAAAATTCGATAATATTCATTTAATGCCATCGGGAATCCTACGAGGACCTTACGCAGCACACTAATTGAGTGTATTCAGACAATAGACTCGATGTGTGTACGAAACGCACCCTTGGCGGTTGTTTTCAGCGCCCTCTGCGCGACCTGCGGTGCGTGAAAGGTTCAAAGGGCTTAACTTGTAATCCGTCTATGATTTTAATGCGCATTATTTCGGTAGCTATGTTATCGGAATATCTGATTATCGCTTTCTCTCGAACGCAAATTTCATATGCCGAACTCGGCGAAGGTTCGAATCAAAAGGAAAACGAATGAATAAATAAAACGATTCCTCCAGGGACAGAAACAAGGGTATTACTGTAATTTAAATTCGTACTATAGATTACGCTTTATTTGAATTCAAAATACTCGATTTGTTTTAGTTGCTAAAGCTCCACGATTATATGCAAACAACGTTCTTATTAGAAATCTTTTCGAAAATTAAACGAAGCGTACATCTGTGGCCCACAACCGATAAGCGTTTCTACGAGAAGCTAACGCAATAAAATACTGATCAGCTGTAACTGTTGTCGATAGATGGTACCACTATTCGTATTTACAAAAAATGTGCATAATTTTCTGTTTATACACTTTGTAAAGTCCACAAGTTTGTAACTGACTTACATTTGGTAAGCGCGCATAACATAAGTTTAAAAGATTAATAATAATACAACAGAAAATTTTGAATTGGTTGCTCGAATTTCACGATCTGAATTAACTATGTCAACTATGCCTCAAATTGAAAATTGTGTTATTTTTATTTGATGGAATCAAAATTCCAGAAAGATTAATTTGAAGAAAGGAAAAGGTATTAAATTAAAGGAGTATTTTAATTTTTATTTCACGCATATTTCTACTTTTGTTTCTGCCTGAAACTAAGGTGTGCTGTGTGAGTTGTAGTTTATCATTTCTTATACATAGTGGCTTTGAAATAAAATCGTCAGATGAGTGAGTACTTATAATGACACAAAAATCTTCATAAGGCGATCAACCAAATAGGTAAGCAATAAAAAAAAATTTTTTTATCTTGATCTTGATTTGTTGTTAAGTTCATAAATCTAAATTCGCAGTTGTTTAAGTATTTTAATTAAGAAAGAAGACATATGTTCATCACGATCGTCGACAACTGGTTATTTAGGAACACAATTAAGATTGCTTGCTTATATTTGAGGCCATTTAGCGGCTAAGCGACGTAGGTAGGACTCGGGAGATTTATATTTACGAGACGGTGAAGTATGAGGCATTAAAAATGCTTCATAAATGTTTAAAATTGGGCCACTAGATGATACGAGAAGAGCGGTATGTAACTCAGGCATGTCGGTCGCAAGTCGCGGATCATATATTTCGTACGAAAGATGGCGACACCAGCCTGAATTTATAGCTTCCGTGCTAAATCCATCAACTGCGCCCAATCCGGTTAGTGTTTAATTAGTTAGCACGAAAAAATGCCATCATTGTTAATTATCAGTTCGGGTGGGTGACGAATTTTACACGTTTCAAGTCGATACAGACGTCTTTTAATTTATTTTATTGTTGACATAGCGCGATTTTGTCGAAATCGGCGTGACTAACGCTTCTCAGCGATCAATCAAGTTGTCAGTCTTCTTTTCCGTGTTCTCTTCGACGTTCGAACAAACATATCTCACCCGTGGGAGGTCTTTTCAGCATTATTCTACAACGGTAATTTTTGATATGGTGTATGCATATTAATTAGACGTCATCTTATTAGTTTTACGAAATTTCGGACATCTAAGTATTTGTAATAATGTGACAATTTTTAAAATTTTAAAATTTATTTCAATAAAGAATTTATAATGTGATTTTTTATACTCAATTTCGTTTATTATTTTTAGAAATAATTCCACAGTTTCAATTTCAGAGCACTAGTTTCATTAAACTTTAATTTTCACCATAAAGGAAATTCGCAGGCTTCATTTGAAACACCTGATACATACAGGTATGTCTTGGCGAGTATTTTTATATTAGGAATACATTATGATTATTTATGTTTCATAGAATGAAGCAAAATATTTTTTACGTAAACTTATTTCAATAAATAGAACAAAAAATCAGAAAACGTTTATAATACGAACATAAAATGATAAATGTAAAAAGAATGTGAATAGAACTATTTAAATTAATGCTGCCACCCTATCAATTCTTATACAGTGTGGTGATAAAGTTTGGAACAAAATTCATAAAAGCGTTTTATAATGTTTTTAAGAAAATCGCTCGGACAGGTCAATTTTTGTTTTTAAAATGCCGTCTTCTGACGTTGATTTTTTTGGAATGACGTCATTTGTTTTTTTAAATGACAACCCCCACTTTTTTCTTCTGTTTTTAATAGACTTTCTTACTACTGAAACGGTCATGTAAAAAAATTGGTACCTCACATAAGAATTTTTTTTAATAAATGACACATTTACTTCAGATCGTCAGTGGTTATAATTTAGTAAAAATAATAATCGTAAACATTCTAAATTAAAGCAAATAACAGTAATTTATGTATCTAAGACGAAGAGTGAAGCTTTAAGGTACATTGACGTCATTATCGATTTTTTTATATTTTTATAAATGACACCTATTTTTTTCTTTTGCTTTTGATAGACCTCCTTGATGTTTAAGTGGTGATTACCGAATTAATTCTTTACATAACAACTTTTCTGAAAAAAATAACCTTTTTTCTTCAAAAAATTAAAATTTTTGTTTAAAAGAAAAAATTTATATGTTATTTATTCAAAAAAATTGTTATGTAAGGTACCAATTATTTTAAATCACCGTTAAGAAGGTCTATTAAAAACAGAAGAAAAAAGTGGGGGTAGTCATTTAAGAAAAATTATGATGACGTTATTGTGCAAAAACAAATGACGACATTCCAAAAAAATTAACTTCAGAAGACGGCATTTCAAAAACAAAAATTGACCTGTCCGAGCGATTTTCTTAAAAACATTATAGAACGCTTTTATGAATTTTGTTCCAAATTTTATCACCACGCTGTACAGATAAAAATTTTACGGAGAGATTTTCATACTGTCTGCTTTGGAGGAAAATGATGATGAAAGGGAGACGGATGTAGTTATTTCCAGTTTTGAAATAACCTTATTATGAAGAGTTCAAGGTGAAAGTCTTTTCCTCATATAAAGTGGAAATTATTTATCAAAGGTAGTAAATATTGAGAAAAACTCACTTGTACGTCATATGTTCATTCTATTTTATGTTTAATACATCCTTCTTCAAACATACCTATTTAATTAATTTTGCTATTTTTGAAAAGCTACGGACCAATTGGGATTAATAAATTACACAAATCAATGTGATTTATTTTATTTGCCAAAAATGCAATTAGATGAACAAATGATTAATTAGAACGTTTCATGGTTTTCTTTTATATATGTACCAATTTAAGATAATATATGACTGCGATGTCGTCAGTTTGCGGTTGGTCTTATAAAATTAGATATTTCGCGCGTATAGATTACGTCACGTAGCGATATTTTTGTTATTAACCCTCCTAAATATACACCAACGGTTCTATTAAAACACACACTCGTTTCTATTTAAATTCTGGATTTCAATTCGGTTGCCAATCAGTGACGGCCCAGGATTGTTATATTGCCACGTAAGCCAGGCATTTTGAATTATCGGCACTGAACATTTTATATTCTGATGCTAATATGATCACAAATACCGTTTATGCACGTCCATTAATTTAATTTAATTTCGTCGTTCGAATGCACGCATGTCGCTTATAAATTCAATAAATAAAGGTCACGTCAAAGAATGTTTATCTTCGTTTAGTAATTAAGATCATAAAGTAAACATTAAAACAATAAATAAATAAAATTGCTTCAGAATGCGTTTACGAGGAGAATAATTAGGAAAAGATTTGATTTTCCATGGAAAAATTGCTTGTCAAACTAAAACGAAATAATCTGTGAATCTAGTGATTGATCTTAAGACCACGTTGTTGTACTTCAGATAGATGTTATGTAGTATCGTAATAGAGTTTAGTATTTTAATTTGTGCAGTTTTAATTTGTTCACAATGTGACTATGTAAGAATTTAGGTCACTATTTTGGTATATTTTATGTTCAAACATTCCAAAGTACAGTTAACAATAACTTTATGCAAAATTTATAGAAGTTAAAAAGAATTAGTTTTGTGTAATGGAATGTGGAAATATAATGTAGCCATTTTATTAATTAAAAAATATAGAATACAACAAATATGACTTGTTTGAATTGATAAACATTTATGTTTGATCATCACGCCATAGCCACGATAGAAAAACTTTATATCAAGCACAACGTTAGAAAGTTCTTTGTTTCAAATTGTGTTGTCATCGTTTTATATGCACAGTACGTATAAAAAACGCATAAATACACATATTAATCATATAAGTATATGAATTATTCCATAGATAACTTGATTCTGTATTTGCAAAAGATTTCTCATTTGCGTTTTTTATTGTTTACTGTTTCTAGAAAACAGGTTGTCATTTTACGACACGAACGTATAAACTGTGAAAAATATTACAATTATGTAAATTGCTTTTTTTTTGTTGAAATAATAAACAATTTCTGCGATTGAAGAGTAGGAATGGTTGATTAAACTCGAGGCAAAAAAAACACCGTGAGATTTTTACATTTATGTTAGATACACCTGTAAACAGATATAATGTTAAAGTAATTTATTAATTTAGTGGATAACGAAGTGGCATGATTGGTTTGAAACCAAACAGGTTTCAGGTTCTTGTCTATCCTGCCAGTCAATGCCCCGGAATATTATTTAATTCCAGTATTCTGTATTTAAATTATCTAACAAGTGCAGTTTATTTTTTTACATAAGTTATAATCATGAAATGACTATAATCTGCATGTGAACTTATTTCTCTCTCAGTGATTCGTTGTACAAATGTCGTATTACATATATGCACTTTGTCACCTAATACCGATAGCATGTAGCGAAAATAATTTAATTTATTTGCACTTATAATTATATTAATTAATGCATGCGAAATTATTGTAATAAAAACAGTAATAAAGTCGTATATTAATTAAGGTTCTTAATGTTTTTAATGTGAATGAGTTTATGACTAAGTAACTGGCGTATAATTTTATGGTTTTTATTATGCAACATATTTAAAATGAGTTATTACATTTATTTTCAATGAAAAAATGCAAATTTTAAAAACTGTTGAAAGTATTTGTGCTGTACTGTTTATAAAAATAGTCCATACCTGATGACAAACTCGTGTAATATAATCCAGGGGCACCGCTGAGCCAATAGTACTTGTGCCAACTCTAATCTGCAGACCCCTTAGCAAGAAAATTAATTTATTAATTATTTTATTTATTATTTCGGAAACTTTAAACAGATACCACACACGTATTGCATTAAGAAGAAGAATAAAATATATTCATAAAATGTTTCTCATTCTTTTTTATAAAACGCGTTTGCGCATGCGTTAAATAATTTTTACTGTTTGCCATGATTTTTGATATTTAGCTGTTGTTTTACGGGATACTTTAATAAATAAATTTAATTAAATTAAAGAAATGAAAAAATTTCAAAATAAAAATAAAGAAAGGAAATAAATTGTGCTCAAGCGGAATACAATTCTGACTAACGTATCTTAAGTTAATCATTTTGGATCTTGCTGTAAATATTTATTGCATTTTATGTGAAGTTTTGTATGTACATGTATTGCATAAGTATCTGTCGGCAACAAATTAAACATTTCTGCCCAAGCAGTAAAAATAATACAAAAAATATTGCAAATTATGTAAAAATTAATTAAATTAATGTAAAAAATAGTATACCCCAAAGCAACAATCAGTGAAGATTTCAGAGCTTAGTAACAAAATTACTATCATTAAAACAAACTAAACAAACCGGCATCATATTAAACATGAAGTGGATTGCAATGTGACGCAGATTTACTGCAAGATCTAATTAGCCAATTGCTCACGGAGTCATCATTCATAAATCAAAGTTATGATGAATTTTGACAAATATTTTCAGTCACATCTACATCCACGAAATTCATAAATTTGTGGCTCATCGTAAAATAGTTGAAGACACCTATAATTTTCATTGTGTGTATGGTGTTTTCAGATTATCAAAGTTTATGTAAATAATTTAAAAATATTTATAAAAGATTTAGAGAAGCGGTTCTAGTTATAAGTATTTTGGAGCACACTTGTTTATTTAAAATATGTATTACATTGTGTGAGGTGTGTTTCTTCCATTTTATTCAATCTATCTGCAAGTACCCTATGTGTATGTGAAGTAAACATGGTGAAGCCTTCATACATTAAATATGCTTGGTAATTTGAAACATTATATTTATAATAGAAAAAATATTAATAGGTTTATTTACCACATGATTTAATTCGCATAATTATGTGTCTTATTATCAAAGGTTTTAATAGAGTTCAGTATATTCTACGCAATTTGAATAAAATTATCGTCTTGGCGTTTCCATATAGGGTAGTCATTTACTTCATTTGCAAACTACTGGTTGGTATGATTTACGTCCAACTTATATTGGTATATAAATAATAATATATATTTAATGTTTCATTGGTTATATGGGACGTACAGATAAACGAGCTTGAGGTAATTTATTTCTACCTGTTTATTTGTTATCATTGCGTATATGTTAACATAAACTATTACGACCGTCGAAGTAATGACAATGATTAAGATATTAAGTAATACAGTAGATGCAATTATTATTTTCCAGCTACATTAAAATATTTAGTCGTGCAGAATATCGCGTATGATGTTGACGATGTTGGAATGTCATTGAATAGACAGTCTGGTGGTGAAGCAGGTATTCTTAAAGACGACACAGCTGCGGTATTCATTCACATCCAGCGCGTATATTTAGAAACTGTCCTCCTGCATAAGAATATCGCACTTCTCTACCAAATTATTAACTCGCTCTTCAAACTCTAAACGTTTATAAATACGCTCGTATAAAATACGTTTTAATGTACTGTAACTGTATAACAACTGTTGTCTTTGATATTTGTGTTCGTGCATCCAAGATATATTCATAGATTTCGACGAAACATTTAAGCTCACGAATACATAAATGCGGTAATTTTTATTAACTACAAACGATAGACCATCGTTTAAAATCGATAATATATGAGGACAGATGTGAGATAAAAAATCTAATTTACATGCCTATTAGTATCTATCTTACGGCCTTTGTTTATAATTTTACGAATCTTTTGATTTCTTCGTGGATGTTAAACAAGAGGCAATATGTTGAAATGTATATTTCATTACAAGAAATTCTTTTCTTAACTTTCATCACTTGGTAAGCAATATGGTAAGCACATGATAGAAGAAGTAGATGGATTTATTGAAATAAAATGACAATAGAAAAACAAGAGAACTAAAAAAAATTCTTGTTTGCAGGGTAACACGTATTTTATGTCACATCTAGGCCCGTATTCACCAACGGTTAAATCTCTAGTTTACTAACTACCGATTAAATAAAATCTATAGATTAAAATAAACTGGCGTTTCACCATCGCATTCTTGATTTTATTTCGTTTCAGTTAGTAAATCTTCGGTTAAGTAAATATGTATACACTATCCATTCATAGGGTGCGCTGAATGCTATAAACTAGTTCATTTTGGTATTCATGACTACATTCATTACATTAGTAGAACGGGTAAAAAAATATAAAAATGAGCGAAAAACAAAATAGATATAGAAATTATTTAGAACAGGAGAAATTAGAATTAATTAGAATAGTTGAAAAATATTTACATATAGTCGAAAATAAAAAAACCGATAAGTGCAAAAGCAAAAAATGATATATGAAATATTATAAAAAACGAATTTAATTCCATAGCCCAGACAGGCGAAAGGTACTATATGAAAATTTAAAAAAACAAAGC
>JAFFZR010000059.1:0-12529 GCA_018397195.1 Lethrus apterus
CAGTTGGTGTAGCTTATAATTCCAAGTTATTAGAATTGATATACTTCTGGAACACGGAAAAGTTCTAACGAACCACTTTCGTGAATGACCCTGTACAGTGTGGTGATAAAGTTTGGAACAAAATTCATAAAACCGTTTTATAATGTTTTTAAGAAAATCGCTCGGACAGGCCAATTTTTGTTTTTGAAATGACGTCTTCTGACGTTAATTTTTTTGGAATGACGTCATTTGTTTTTGTACAATGACGTCATCATAATTTTTTTTAAATGACAACCGCCACTTTTTTCTTCTGTTTTTAATAGACCTTCTTACTACTTAAACGGTGAT
Organism: Lethrus apterus; assembly: GCA_018397195.1. Lineage (NCBI taxonomy): Eukaryota > Metazoa > Arthropoda > Insecta > Coleoptera > Geotrupidae > Lethrus > Lethrus apterus. The sequence goes on from JAFFZR010000059.1 coordinate 328, forward strand.
GTAAAAAAATTGGTACCTCACATAACAACTTTTTTGAATAAATGACATTTACTTCAGATCGTCAGTGGTTATAATTTAGTATTAATAATAATCGTAAACATTCTAAATTAAAGCAAATAACAGTAATTTATGTATCTAAGACGAAGAGTGAAGCTTTAAGGTGCAATGACGTCATTATCGATTTTTAAAATGACACCTCTTATTTTTTCCTTTTGCTTTTGATAGACCTCCTTGATGTTTAAGTAGTGATTACCGAATTAATTATTTACATAAGAACTATTCTTCAAAAAATTTTTGTTTAAAAGAAAAAATTTAAATGTGTCATTTATTCAAAAAAATTGTTATGTAAGGTACCAATTGTTTTACATCACCGTTTAAGTAGTAAGAAGTTCTATTAAAAACAGAAGAAAAAAGTGGGGGTTGTCATTTAAAAAAAATTATGATGACGTCATTGTGCAAAAACAAATGACGTAATTCCAAAAAAATTAACGTCAGAAGACGGCAATTCAAAAACAAAAATTGACCTGTCCGAGCGATTTTCTTAAAAACATTATAGAACGCTTTTATGAATTTTGTTCCAAACTTTATCACCACACTGTATATAGTCCCACAATAAATTAGGACTCATTAGCAATGTTGATATTTGTTATTAACATTTGATGCTCTTAAAAAATCGCTCTGGAGGTGGTTTAGATCAGAGGTTGTTGACAAACGTTACCAAGTGATTTGTTAAACATTGTTAATAATAATCTTACTCGTGCATAACTGAATAAGACGCTGCCAGTAGCATTATTAATAAGAAAATTAGTTCAGCTATTTACTAGTTGATAACGTGTTAGGAACTTCGCTAATAACTTTTATTTTTGTCTGAAAATTTGTTGTTAACATTTTATTTATTTATTTTTTTCTGAATTTAGTTATTAACATTTTTTTATTACATTTTTGTTAACACCTTTTTATTTAATTTACTGACAGTGAAAGTCAGTAATTTATTTGTAGTTAATATTTTTGTTAAACACAATTTTCCGGTGTTCCGCTATTTTTCGCTATTTTCCGTTGTAAAGTCAATGCGAATACCGGGTGTCCCAAAAAATACATATACAGGATGATTTATAACGTACGGAGGAAATTGAAAGGGTAGTAATAAAGATAAAAAAAAAATTCTTAGTAAACTTTTGACCAAAGATCAATAACAAAAAAGTTGCATCAGTTTGAAATTCTTAAAAATTAACGCCCATTTTTGAATACCACTGATAGTAGTCAGCCGTTCTCAATAAGTGAACACCATTTTAAAAATAATTCAATAGCTGCTACTTTCATGTTTTTAAATTTTTATTATTTTTTAAATTTTACATTGTATAATAGCAATCAGGTATCTTCAATTTAAATTTAAAATGTCAGTTACTAGCATAGTTTGTAAAGAATGTTCATTAAGCGATTTAACTTTATCTTTATGTAACTTTCTGGTTACTGTCCGTTGGTCAAAAGTTTACTAAGAAAACACATTTATTTCTTCTCTTACTACCCTTTTATCTCCACCGTACGTTATGAATCACCCTGTATATTCGTTTTTTTTTTTAATTTTGAATAAATATTTTGCGACGCATTCTACGCTTTTGAACAATTGTATATCAAAATTTGATAAATTGATAAGCAATTGCTTTGCACAAATAATTCATTTGTTCAATTAAAGTATTATTAAATAGTCTTGCTGTAGAGGAAGCAACCAATCAACCGATGCACGTAGTAAATACAAACTTTATCATCACCAAACCTACAAAGGAAAGTCATTGTTTTTCATTTAAGTAATGCATAATATTTTAGTAAAAAAATTATTTATTAATATACATGAAAGTTTAAAATTTAAAATGTTGATGAAAAAAGATTATTTAAAAAAATATTGCGAGGGAGAGGAATAGGACAAATTGAACAAAGATAGTTTTGGAAGAGATTGTAAATTGGGGCTTAAAAGAAGAGAAGCTGACAAGATGGGAGAGAAATGGGGTAGAAATATACGGACAGGTTGGTCGCTGAGGTGGAAGGAGAGGCAGAAGAAGGAAGAGAATTTGTGTAAAGTGGTGGAGCGATGCAGGGAGATCGAAGGGCAGAGAAGTATAAACGAATGCAGAAGGAGAAGTACAATAACATTAACATTAACAAGGTTCAGGCGTGGAAATGAGAAGAAGGCAAATAAATATTGAATGGCGAGGCTTATCGAAAATGTAAGTTTTGTAGTGGATGGAATGCAAGCAGTTGGACTTAGAGGAGGTTAGTAAGAAGCTGGAGGAAATGTTTGAACGAATGAGGAGACAGGATAGAATTTTTGAAAAAGTTGAAGAAGAAATTGGAGGAAGCGGTTAACAAGTGTTACAGTATGTAAAGTTTTTTTCATAAAAAATATAAAAATGAAAGAAGACGTTTCACTAGAAATATTGATATAATTTTATCACGAAAAGAAACAAATGGATTTTTATTTTTTGCCATAATTTTTTTGAAGACTTTTGCGCAACATCTGAGGATACTTAAAAAACAAGTCGTTGAAAAATTAATAAAAATTGCATAAAAACACCCCAACAATTTTCATCAATACCGTCGATTCTAATGGACTGAACCTGGATAAAAAGAAAAAATTAAAATTAATTGGCAAATTGATGCAGAAGACGAATCTATCCAACAAACAAATATATCCAACAAAACCTACTACAAAATGGAAATTGAAGTAATAAATACCCAAAGATAAAACTGGTAGAATTTTCAAACACCAGTCAAGCAATGGCAAAATTCAATGCTAAACTGTACCATAATTTTCAGCAAAGATAATTTTAATGAAGATTTATTTTTCTAAAAACTTGGGCTTAAGGCTTCAACAGCTGGGCTATATGGACTGATTTAGCCCGTATGATGTGAATACCAATCCAACGTTTGCAATCAAAGTACATATGATTTTCAATGATGATATTCAAGTTATGAATGTTTGTCCACTTTGATGTCGACTAAAAACAAAAAAAATCTAAAATGAGATGGAAAATAAGCCATAGAATCGCAATGAGACATAATATGAAATTTCGAGACATTTAACAAATTTTCAAGTCTAAATTCTACACATCGATAGTTGTCTTTAGACATGTTCATTATGTATCTATTGCAACTTAATTATCTCATGATCATGTAACGTTTCATTAAAGTTTCTTCTCCATCTTCGCCGCACGAAAAGAGAGAAAAAATCGTTGCGGTGAGACATGGCCTCGGGTCTAGCTAATCTCAATCAAAATAAGATGACGTAAGCAAATAACACGCTCACACTCTCTCTCGCGCACACACACACTCAATCGGACGTCGCGATGAAAAGGCAAGGGCAAAAGTTTGTTTACCTCATCGCCATTTCTACATGCAATTAACAACAATAAACAGCAGCATTTAATCATTGGCTTTATATAAAAATAACTTCGATGCAGAACGAAACGCAATCGTTCAAAGGACGAAAAGTGGCGGAGCGGGCAAAAAACAACACACGCGGAGCGCGCACAACTTACAAAAGTTTAATGTCGGCACTGCGGTTCCGTGACGTCCTTAATTCGTTTCGCCGTACACCCAACAACCGAATTACGTACCCTAAACGGTCTCGTAATGTGCAAATATAAAGTCATTTTTTTCTGTCACTTGAACACCACATATACGTTTAAGGATTAACACGGCCGTCTTAATAGCATTGAAGGCATTTGGCAAAGCAATGTATCGGGACACCTATTTATCCATTATGGGAATAAAAATATAAATGTTCAATAAAATTAATTATTTACATTTATTCGTACAAAATCATATGATGTGAAGCGAAGATTAAGAGAAACTTCTGATCATTATAAGCATTGAAAAACACAATATCAACTGTAATCAGTCGGCAAACCGCACAGTACGAATTATTAATCAAGGAGAGTATCATATCTTTCATCAGCGATTAAGAAGCATAATGAAGGTCTTTAGCGTAAAATTAGCCAGATACTCGCAGTGATTGTTTAGCTCGCCAGAAGAAGAAAAGCATATTTTTAGTCATGAATAAGGTTCTGCATGTTTATCAGATCAGAGTAAACAGTCCAGAACAGAGATGAATGTTTCCACCTATCACTTTTGTTTTTAAACATCTCTTCTCTTTATTCATCTTATAATCCGAATCTGGACACATAGTCCTGGTCTTCAGTTCATATTCAATACATTTTTCTATAATTCTGGAAGATAACTTTTCAGAAATTCCACATCTTTAAACCGTAGGAACTTACTTGTGTAAATCTTTTGAGAATGTATTTCCAAAAAATTGACAGGCAGGTCTTTCTTATAAACCTTCATGCACAACATGAACACCATCAAAATATGATGACCTTCAGGCAGATGTAAACAAAGTCAAGAAGGAGGCGGTCGATTTTCCTTTCCAGCTTTCCAAAAAGATTGAGGTGGTCTTACAAAAAAAGGTTATATTCACTCTAAAGCTCTCGAATAAAAAAAATTATACAATAATTTAAGAAGATCTTTAAAAAGATAGATATTTTTGCCTTTTTTTAAGATGAGAAAACTGCATTTAGTTGAGATAATGTGGAACACATAAGGATGTTTGAACTTTACTTCTGAATAACATTCCAATTTCCAATGTCAAGAAAAAAACTTGGTCTTTTCGTATCAGAATCAAAAGAACGAAAACTCGACTTTCTTATTGATATCACTCGCATATACAGCGTGATTACGTTGCGATGCGTCGTTCTTTCGAAACGTGTGTTTCCTATTACGAGACAAATTTCGGTCGTCAATTCAAGTATTCAAGGTGAGATAGTTCGCGTTTTCGGCCGGCCAAATAAACTCTGATGAACCTATTTTGGTGCTTTTATTTCGGCCAGACTATGTCTGCATGCATTAATTGCGTCCCGAGGCATTCTGAAATTCGGATGCTGCTGCATCTTTCAAGGTTACGAGGAGCGAAACGAACGACGTCTATTCTATTCTTGCGGTGTTTCGTTGCGGCCGACCGAGTAAACAAAATTCGAATGGACACGTTTGGCTGAATATCGAAGAGAATTGAATTTCGTTTGCGAAATTTGCTAGATTTATTTCGTTGATCGGCACAAACGAGATGTTTAAGTTCATATGTGCAGTTTTTATCAAGAAAATCGATTAAACTTGTATATTTACTTATGGGACACCGATACACACAACATATTTTATTAAGATAAACGAAAACTTATATGAGAATAAATTCCATCATATGGAAATTGTCCCAGCGACATAAATTATTTCGTTGGAATATCGACCTGTTTCAGTTAAAAAAAAAAACCGGTTGAGTTCGCTTTTTTAAAAATATTCCATACTATAATCCCAACCTGTATATACAGGCTGTAAACCTTAATTTGGCCCACGATTGGTAATTCAAAAACCATAAGAGGTTGATCGGTTAAATTAGGTTAAATTCAATTACTTTAATCGATTAATATTATTTACTTATGGGACACCGATACATACAACATATTATATTAAGATAAACGAAAACTTTATATAAGAATAAATTCCATCATATGGAAATTGTCCCAGCGACATAAATTATTTCGTTGGAATATCGACCTGTTTCAGTTAAAAAAAAAACCGGTTGAGTTCGCTTTTTTAAAAATATTCCATACTATAATCCCACCCTGTATATACAGGCTGTAAACCTTAATTTGGCCCACGATTGATAATTCAAAAACCATAAGAGGTTGAGCGGTTAAATTAGGTTAAATTCAATTACTTTGATCGATTAATATTATTTACTTATGGGACACCGATACATACAACATATTATATTAAGATAAACGAAAACTTTATATAAGAATAAATTCCATCATATGGAAATTGTCCCAGCGACATAAATTATTTCGTTGGAATATCGACCTGTTTCAGTTAAAAAAAACGGTTGAGTTCGCTTTTTTAAAAATATTCCATACTATAATCCCAGCCTGTATATACAGGCTGCAAATCTTAATTTAGCCCACGATTGGTAATTCAAAAACCATAAGCGGTTGAAGATGGGTTAAATTAGGTTAAATTCAATTACTTTGATTGATTAATAAATAAATAATCACATGATATTATCATAAGTTTTCTAAAATTTAGTGTTTTTATTAAGTTTTAAAATCAAAACCAAAATAATAAAGTTGATGTTACCTTGTTACCAATCAAGAAAGTTCACTTTTTACACAATTTACTTTAATCCACTTTTATCTGGATCATATGGTACAATATAAATTTTATCCGGAGATATTTACGAAAGATAAAAATTGACCTGAATTAATCTTTTGTTTTTTCAATTGGTTATCTCTAATCCAGCTAGATGGGTTGGGTTGGATTTTTGTGTTGAGTTTTTGGGTTGGTGATTAAAATCAAGAAATCGAATAATCCAATTTGTGCAATACCAACCCAACAAACCAAATATAATTTTATTTAAAAATAAGAAAATATTATTTTTTGTATTTTTCGCGCTTAAAATTAATGAATATTTTTTAAAAAGTACTTAAAACATCGTAAGCTTTTTTATTTAATATTTTAATTAATAATTAATATAATTTTTTGTATGTAAAATTTTTCTTTAACCTATCAATTTAGGAATGAAAAAATTGAACTTTTCAATAGCTGTCATATTTTATTGAAATGTCAATGCATTTCGATTTTTAAAATCATGTATTTCATGTATTCAATAGAAGACGTGAACTGATCATATAAAAAAAATATTGAGTTTTTTTTGTTATTTTTCCTTTTCAGTTATTGGTTTAGAACCCAACTTGGATCAATTTATTTTCAATCAAAACCCTAAATCCATCTAGTGTATTCAAAACTCACTCAACCAAATTCAACACTACATACACTTGTCTCTAAATAATTTTTGTTAAATATGACCCCTTTTATTCAAGATGCGTTTTCTATACTTTTTTAAATATCTGAAAAATGCAAATAATCTTTACTTGTTACTCATATTTTTTGTTCATTTTTCTTATGGCTCCATTTGTCAACTTTCTATAATACGACACAATGTGTCCCTTAAATATAATTTAATATACAGGTTCATTCTGAAATATGTCCCACTATTTCTTACGTTTTAACATTATGAAGTATTGAATGTAAAATTTTTTTGTTATTTTGTAAAAATAAATTAAGAAAGGTCCTCATTATGGAAACTTTGATAAAATTCATTTTAATTTTTCGAAGTTCCCTGAGACTTTACGTGCCTATTTATGCCTTTGCTTCTAGATAAATCTAATTACTTCCATAATAGATCTTATTTGCAGTTAATTTATAGAAAATTTTAAATGAAAATTTTTACTGTTCTTTGGTAATATTTTTATCGAAACTACTCATCGACTTCGAACGTTGTTTTTTCATCCATCGCTTAAATTTTCAAAATGTTATCGCTTTTATTCCCAATTTGCGTCGAACAACGTCGCCATTTAATTCCTACAACGTGCGAAGCGAACGAACGCGATTTTAAAATTTGCATTGTAAAGTGACGCAGTCGAAGCGACCGGCCTAGGAAATTGTCGGACGAAGATCAAAAGACATTTTTATATTGGCCATTACGCCCGGACCGATGTATTTATTGCGGCCGATATTTTTATAACCGTAATAACTGACATTAGTTAAATAGTTTCGGTGCTACACGACTGTTAATTTATTTGCGTCTAGGATTTTTCGAAAATTTTTATTCGATTTCGAAGGTCGAACTCTGAACTAAATTAAATTCGAACGTACGAGTCGTTTCGCAACACGGCGATAAATCACGAATAAGGATCAATAAATTTCGTGATTTTACAAAATTAAAATGCGGGGAGGTCCAAATCCAACCCAAGTTTCGTAATAAAATAAAATTCCAAAAACGATTTTAATTTGTAAATAAAATAGATCGGATCTTTGTAATAATAAGTTACGAAAAATATTTTTAAACTCAAAGTGCAAAAGATTTCCAAAACAAGTTCGTTTAAAACGACACAGGTGTTCACAATACAACAATGGACCTTTCAAGTTCAACTTTATCGCTTTCAATATTGAACTTAACATTGAGAAAAGTATTAATATTTTTGTGTGAAAGCTGTTTAAATTAATCCACAATAACATTATGCCCAGAAAAATTATAAATTTCTCGTGTTTTTTTAAACTCAATAAAGGAACAATATATTTTCAATAAATTGTAATTCAAGCAATTTAAATTCTCGACCCCCCATAATAATACACTAAATTACATCGATTTTACTGTAATACTGTAAACGATAAGTCGTGAAATGAGCATCCCTGCTTCATAAAACAATAAACACGAATGCGACGTCGTAAATGCAATAACGATTTTCTAGGAATTTTCGAAAATCTCACCAAAGGGCCACTGCTGTGCCGCTCGGCTGGTTTATTAGCCGGCTTTTCTTGTTGCCAAATGCCCCGGGGGTGCGAAGGGGCGATGCAACGCGAGGGGGCGAAAGATGAGGTGCATAACGGCTTTCGACAAAAGAAATTCGTGGATGCCTCGGTCCGTAAAGAGATGCTATCGTCGTTAGATGCCCATTTAGATGGAACTGCGTTTTTCGAAAATTCGACGCGTCGTCGGTTCATTATGTGGAGAAAATCCGTTAATTGCTTGGATCTGATTGATTTCGGTGTTTAAATTTACTGCAAGGGTCGTTAGGAATGTGTTGAAATCTGAGAAAAATTAAGAATTTAGAATTGTGACGAAAATTGATAAAACTCATTATTTTTTCACAATCTGTTTTAACAAAAGACTCGTAAAACAAATGAAATATGTAACTTAAATTGTTCATAATTGTTCACCTTATAAATAATACTTAAAAAAAAAGAAATTAAATAAACATTAATTTTTTTAAATAATTTTTTTATATAATTTATAATCAAGTAAACAGACTTGTTGTAACTGTTTATTCTTATTAAGATACATGTTTAAAATGTGAATGTACAAACGAGACAAAAATCTTGAAGAATTACAGTCGAAAGTAAACAATTCTTTTTTTTAATGGACGTCCTTCCATCGTCCATAATTTTTTGTAATTTTTGAAAAAATCGTTAATTTCTAACGTTTATGTATGTTTTCACCTTTCCTTACTTTTCCAGTAACGTAGTTTTTTTTACACATACATACCTTTTTTCTCTTTATCTCATTTGTATATATCTCTCAACTTTCATATCTTACAGCACTATTTTCACTAAACCAATTATTGTTTCCATATTTTCCATCCATTATTTTTTTTTAGTATATTTTTTTTATTTCTTTCATATTTTAAATATTGAAAAATTATATTTTTCTTCCGTTAATTTTTCATATTTAACCATGTTTAACACAGATTTGTTTCTTTTCCTTCATCTTGATTTAAGTCTTTTCTAGTTTCAATTTTTAATTTTTTCCACCGTTTGCAGAAATCTCTTTAAACCCTCCTTCCCTTCTTTTCATATTTTTTCATGTTGTTTCCTTCATTCTACTTTCCTGCCATCAAGTGTTTGTCTTATTTATTTATTTGTTTCACAAAAAGATTTTTTTTTAAATTTTAAGAAAATATTAGGTTGGATGAGTTTCTAACCTCAGATTTTCTTAAAATTTAAAATAACCTTTTTGTCATATTTTTGGATCGATCTTCATTCTTCATTTCAATATTTATGGTTTCAACATCGGCTTTCAATTGTTTTTTATTGGGTTTCTCACAAAATTTTGTAGCAATAAAGGAACGAAAAAAAAAAAATGTGAAAAACCAAAAATTTATTCTCTTCGCGGGACACAAATTTAAAAACTTGTGCGTAAATGCAATTTTTTTTTAAACCGTATTTCCATATTTGAAAATCTTTAATAAATTGAAAAAATCGAAAAATTTTAGTGGTAAAAATCAAAAAATGGCAGTGCGAGTAAATCTTCCGCTTATTTACCTGGTTTTTCTGTTTGGGAAAATCAAAAATAAAGAAAATATGAAAAATAAAAAAAAAGTACATTAATCTGAAGAAATTGAATAATTTTATTACTTTGTTCAAATCTCGTTTTATTTATTAGTTCGTTTCTACATTTTTCGTCTCATAGCCTTTCTCTCCCTCTCAGTCCAGTTAAGTTCTTTGGGCTTGGGTGGTCAGACGGAATTAAGGGGAAAAAAGGAAAATATTTCTTATTTTAACATTGTCTTTGATGTTCATGCTTAGGTTGCTCACAAAGTTCATCAAAAATAAACAAAACTTAAAAACAAAATAAAAACCAATAAATCTAGTTTCTTCACTGAGCTGAAGAAATTGGGGTATTTTAATGGCAAAAATTCAAAAGTTTCTTGCATATACATAAATTTCCCTTTTTCATCGTTTTATCCCCAAACCATTCAATTCTCAGTCAGTCCAACCCGATCAGTTCCTTCAATAAAAACTACAATAGTTTTCACGAACACAATGAACATAATGCAAGTGCTAAATGGACCTTTGGTTTGGAAGATCGTACATTCGAAGACTTGTTTCTGGTTTATTAGCCATCAGCGTGACAGGAATGGACGATGATGAGCCAAAGCCTTACAATGAATTCTTCAAAAGGTAATTTTAAGAATAAATGCTTCATAAACAACAGAACAGGAGTTAATGAATAAAGTGAGTGTATTAAACACAAAGCAAAATTCTATAAAAAAAAAATACCCACATTGATATAACATTTAAATTGTAGAATGTAGTACAAAAATAAAAAAAAAATAATGAAAATATCGAATCGTAAATTTAAATTTGTTCGTAACCGTTCCGTACATTTTTATTGTCCGCTCACTAGAAATCTCGATTCGCGCTCAATCCGTACTCCTCGATTCCTTCCACCGTCCCGTTTTGACACGGTCTCTCCGTCTCCTTTCACGCAACGACCGCCGAACGAACGAACGAACTCAACGAAAAACCCGGTGCGTAAGGTCAGGGATAAGAATCTGTGTTATTCCTGGCGGCCATTAAGTGACTCTTAATGCCGAATCCCATACAATACATTACGTAAATGAAGACGATCCCGCTATACGTTTTGTCGGGCGTCCGACCGTTTGTCCCACCCTTTCGGACGGCAATGCGTTCGTTTATTCGCACAAGTGTCGTCTTTTGTTTCCGTACTCGATGTTTCTATTTGAACATGTAAATGTGAATTTTTCAAGACGGATTATTTTTTATTAAGACGCGAATTTGATCAAACTGAAACAAAAGGATAATTTTGTGCTTTTTAATAATCAATCAAAAATTGTTTTTAATTTTTGGAAAAAATTGTTTTCCTACTTATTTTTAATTATTTTTTAACATTTTCTTAAAGTAGTTTTCCATTGTGTATGTTCATCATCATCATCAAGTTCAGGTCTTCTTATAGATGGCGTAAGGGGTTTTACGTCACAGGGATGTTCTCTGACAATGTCGCACATTTATTTAATTTTATGTTGTTTAACAAAAAGTTACTAAAAATGTTACAAATGTGATTGCTGAAAAAAGTGCACATATAGGAATTAATAAAAAAATTGTAAAAATTATTTTATTTTTAGAGAACCCATTCTATTTTCTTTTTATATACAGGATCCTGCATATTAGCTCCATTCTTCCATTTCTCATTTCCTGTTAGACTTAGGGATTTCTACCATCGTTTAACTAGAGATAAATGAGCATTTCAGGAAATTATTTTTGAATATACAGGCTGTCCCGAAAAAGATCTGTGTGGTCGCATGCCATTTTTTTAAATGGGACACTTAGTATCTGTTTGCATAGTTCGAAGTGTTTTGGGGGTATCTATTGATATCTAACTTTTTTTTGAATTTTTTTCATGCATTCCGCCGTAATTAGCGATTACATTACAAAACTTACTTTTACGTACTACCTTTAAAGAAATCGCTGCGGCTACAAATATTAAATTTAAGAGTAATTATTTGGCACATCTTTTAGCAAGGGTTGACGGATGCTTCAGACAAAGTTTTGTGTCATTGCAATATACAGGCTGTTTAAAATTCATTACGACATTACGAGAAATTCATCTTCATTTTTCTCATGTTTTTCAAATGGAACACCCTGTATATTTTTACATGAGTATTTGTAGAATTCAATTCTGAAGATTTTTCATACAAGGACCATATGGCTGTCTTTAGCCGTTTACTAAAAGACAGGAAAAATGGTTAAATACATGTTCAAATAATACACTTTACACATCATGTCTGTCTGAAAATAA
>JAFFZR010000060.1:0-12398 GCA_018397195.1 Lethrus apterus
ATTCGTCGTAAAGATCTTTTTGATGTTCCATCTCACAAGACATCCTTTTTTAAAAGATCTTTCCGATACAATATCGCCAATTGCATGAATTCTCTTCCGTGTGATATAAAACAATTATCTCTATCTGGCTTCCGATTATATTTGCGTAAAAAATTAGTTGACGAGCAGAAGGTTCAAATGCCAATCCAACTATAAATTTTAAAAACTGAAGACTTTTTTGTAAAAGTGGAATCGAATCGAACAGTCATTATTGTTGACATGGCGTTTGATTATATTGGAAATTTAATAAAATATCGGACCACAATGATGCAACCAACCCAACGTATTTCTTCTCCCTCACCTTAGGTGACAAGGCAGAAGCTCGTAAGTTGAGTTACCGTTCAATTCTAGAGATCAGCCTCTCCACCAACACAGCCATTTGTTTAATATTGTTCATTTGTTTCACAAAATCTTCTTGATTTAGAGAAATTTTAAACAGCCGGTTGATGAGGAAATTGAATCCCGCCAGCTTCTGCTAGATGATTAGAAATCATGGGATCTGTTTGTTGGTTTTCTGTAAATATTAAATTGAAAGGTATTTAACAAAGGAAAAAAAAAAAATAAAGACAAAAAATACGTACATAATTACGTACATAAGGCCATATAAATCCAAATAAATTATTTTTCAGTTACGTACGACAAACAAGCAAACAAAGAGAAAGATTTTCAATTCGTTGCGAAAACATAAAAGTCGTACGTTTCACAAACCCAATTAAAGTTCCTCTCGTCTTATACAAATGATGACGGCAAAATAACGCAAAACCAAGACCGGGCAACGTTAAAATTGCTTTGAAGTAATTCGGCTTAACGAACGTTTGTAACGGGCGTTACACGTCTTTGTTGTGACGTTATGATATCCTAATTGTGGAGACAGTTGTTTGCGACGAGGAAATGCGACCGCGCGACGTGACCGTGTTCACGAATGCCGACTCGAATCGACGAAACGTCTTAAAAAGTTTGGTTTTTGCGACTCGTTGGGTTAAAAACGCCCCTCTTGTTGATCACAGCTAACGTCAAGCTCGAATTGTTTTATTTCCTTTACACGAGACTCATCCGTTTTTGTTTTGTACCACTTTCATTTTACTGCTGAATCTTGCATGTTGCATACGAACAAAAGAGACACGAAGCTAAAGGGGTTGTTGCAGAGTTGGATTCTAATAATATGCAATTTTTTTACCAAATATATCTGATTCATTTATAAAAATAATGTATTAATTTCAGTTTGTTTTTTGAAAAAAATTGTTGCTTTATGGAATAAGGATAAGGATGTATCCAGTTACCACTAAAAGAACCTTAATTAAAATAGCGACTTATTAAGATCACGCTACACATAAACGCATTCTTTTCGATATTCTTATATTAAATTTCAGCTTAATGTTAATTATTACAGCTTTCTAGTTAATTAAGGTAATTTTATAAATGAACTTTACTTTGTAAAATCTCATTAATTATAAATGAGTGTCTAATTTTTCTCATGGAGGCGTTTTATCATTAATTATGTTAAAATATTTTTTAACTTTAACGAATTTTTATCAGATTGCAGATAATTGAAAAAAAAGTTTCATTATGTTCCTAGTCATTCTTTCCCATAATATTCAAAGAAATAATGCTTGTAAAAAAAATCAATAAAAACCCAAATAAACGTGTTCTGCCCTATAGGGACGAATTCAATCGTTAATTAAATTCGAATTTTAAATGTAAAAATTTTAATATAATTTCTTTCTCGGACTTTTTCGAGCTTTAATCAAATCACAGCTTATTACTTTCGAGGAATCTTCCGACTTCGATACTTATTTATTGAAATTGATTCGATAATGCAAAAACTCTGCCGCTAACTTGGCAGTCGCGTTTGCGAAAATTCACGTAAAGAAATTTTATTAGTTGATAACTTCCGAAAGCGACGAACATAAAAGTACAAACTTCTGGGCGATGCGAATGAAGAAAGTCTGAAGAAATATTGAAATTACGACGTAATATATTTACGTATGTAAATCAAAGGGAGACTAAGAAAATAGTTTGTGGAAACGATTTTCTGCGATTTCACAATTGGCAGCGTGTTCGTATATAAATGTTCTCATTAAAATGGATTTTATTATCACGAAAGGAAAAATGGACAAAGCCGATGGTCAATCTTCAAAGTAAATAAGATTATATCTACTCACCATTAATATTATTAAAATAATTCAGTTCATATTTATTTGAAGCGATCAGATTTGTAAGGAATGTCAACTTTATCAAAGCGATTATCTAGAGCTGTGGTAGTTAATTAATGACGATCGATAGTGCGAAAGTCAACAGAACTAACTAAACTACATGTCAAGAATCGTCGTTTCAAGTTAAATATGTTCCACTTTGGTTTTACACTTAATTACAAATCACGTTCGAAACTCCGTGCCAAATCCCATTGATCTTGTAGTTTGCATCTGGATTTTGTTGAACTGCAACTTCATTCCAGTTGAACTTTATTGATACGCGTTGTTTCAGAAAATGGATTGACAACGATATGATGATGAAAGTTTTCGAAACATCAGGAAATTTGTGCGACGAGAAGCATAATTTTGAACATTGAGATTCTCATCACTCAAATTTAGGGGTTTCCCAAACTATTACATTTCCTCGATAATGGAATTAATTTTAAAAATACAAAAAAAATGCTAAATATAAAAGTTACATGGAGATAGTCCATACAAATTTTATATCACTTAAAAATAATATCATTTATACTGGGCGTTTTGTTTTTTCTGTGCATGATCTTACTTTTTTAAGGCCCGTATTCACCAACGTCAGTTAAATCTCCAGTTTACTAACTACCGATTAAATAAAATCTATAGATTAAAATAAACTGACGTTTCACCATCGCATTCTTATTTCGTTTCAGTTAGTAAATCTTCGGTTAAGGAAATATGTATACACTATCCATTCATAGGGTGCGCTGAATGCTATAAATTAGTGCATTTGGTATTCATGACTACATTCATTTCATTAGTATAACTGGTAAAAAAAATATAAAAATGAGGGAAAAACGAAATAGATATAGAAATTATTTAGAACAGGAGAAATTAGAATTAATTAGAATAGTTGAAAAATATTTACATATAGTCGAAAATAAAAAAACCGATAATTCAAGTGCAAAGTGCAAAATGATATGTGAAATATTATAAAAAAACGAATTTAATTCCATAGCAGGCGAAAGGTACTATATGAAAATTTAAAAAAAAAGCTAAAAAGAATCATGCAGATGATAAGGTATAATTGCCTCAAAACATTGTTGCATCCGTACATATATTTATTTCAGGTCGATTTATACAAAACTGGTGGTGGAACTTACAAAATAAAATTAGATACCATCGGAGAACAGTTGTTAAATATGTTGGGCAAATAAGTGCAACCAGTGCCCAATATATATGACAGTGATGTCGATAATATTAGAAATATATTAGGTTTGCCACAGATTTCTTAACACACTATTTCAAATAATTTGTTCTCTTGAAGCATTATTCTTCTTGTATCCAATAAATGAGATGCTCAGTTGGACAAAATGAAATGGGCCTTTCTACTTCCCACGACTACTCCAACTTGTATATAGAAAATAATGATCCAAATGTATCTCATGAAACTGAAGATGGCCAGTACAGTTGGAAGTTAGTTCATTGTTTAATTTGTGAAATACGATGAACACTGTGAAATATTAAAAGTATCACCAATATTTATCTGAAAATATCCTGTTGCATAAAACTGTAATGCTACCGAAACTTGATTAATGGCAGAAATTGGATTATTTTTTCTGTTAGCAGGTTCTATATTATTACCTATGACTCTTCTCACTGATAATAATCGACATCGTCAAATTCTTCAAACAGATTATTTCTTTCACGTAAAACTCGGGGACGTCTTATTAAAAGCTCTTCATCTGAAGTTGACTCTGTTGATGATGATGTGAAAGATGTTACTGAAGAAACAGTTAAAGCCGAATCACATGAAGAAGACATTTTACAGAATAATAGCTAAAATGCAAAACTGTTCACTATTTAAAATAAAACGTACCATACAATATTAAATATTGTGTTTATATAAATATAATAAAGTAAATACCTCGCACAGACAATACTTTCAACTATTGTAAAAATAGGAATGCAACCATTTTTATACCTTCATAAGGGTTCAATTAATCCCTGACAAAGTTACCTGCACACACTTCAACATCTCTTTTACACGAAATTATTACCTCGAATAAAGATTTTATAGGTAAATTACCTGAACAGAGAAGCAAACTGAAAAGTATTATTTAAATATCGCCTAGTAACACGTTGTAAAGAGAAACCTTACCTGCAAAAATAACAAGTTCGAATGATATGTTTTATTTTCAGGGTGTAATTCCACTTTTACTTCATTTGGTGTTTATTTATTAATAAAACAAATTAATAATTCAATTAACACGTGAACTATGTTAAAAATATGTTTTAGTTCAATTCGTTTTATTGAAATATCACCAAAATTTGGAGGTTAATCTGTAGATTTAATATTTAACTCGCCAAAAATCTAGGGATTATTTTATTCTCATGATTTAACTGGAGATTAACCTTAACTTTGTTCGATGAATTGCAATCTGAGTTTAACTGTCGATTTAGTAGCGAGTTTAATAAAATCTACAGATTATAATAGTTAACTGACGTTGGTGAATACGGGCCTTAATGATGTATTGGTCACTTATCTCATTATTTACGTTGGTGATACCCTAGCTTTGGTGTTGATAATAACTGTAATTATATTTCTTTGATTTCAAACCTGTAAAAGTTATTTTCAGTCAAAACTGTATTGAAGTATTAAGGGTAGTTTTGTTATATCTTTTCTCAAATTGAATCCGTAACAAATAAAAGGTTTTACGAACATACACTTAACATTAATAATTACAAACCTTCCTATAAAATGTATTTTAACTTAAAGCAAAATTTATGAATTTGGTGACTTCCTGTTAATTAAAACATCGGGTTACTGCACCATGTAGATAAGCTTTACTTTACATTATGTTAGTGGAAAATAAATTCGGTATTTCAGTTTCACTGTAATACGTTGATCGATTATTGGACAACATTAAAAAAGAGTATCTACACGAACTTATCAATATGAATGTTCGCCCTGTAAGCTGACTTTAAAGTCCCTATCTGTAGATTAAATTATCAAGCAGTAATTCCTGACACTTTCCTCGCAATTAATTGTCTCTAAATCGTTATAAATGACCAGGTATTACGTAATTTGTTAGATTCAGTTTAATCCTTTTCTTCCATCTTAGTAAATTTTAATGAACTTGCAAACTGTTGTCACTATAATATTTTGATTAGAAAAAAATGTGTATTAATTAATAAATTATAAGTTTAGTTAGAAGTTGATCTTACGGTCAATATTTTAAAACTTTGTTCGGATACAAACTTTATTATGAGAAATATAGTTTACAACGATGACTTTTAGTTGGGCTTTCAACCGACTACCAGGATTAGGTTTTCCTCCTTTTACTAATTCTTAGACTAAACGAGTCAGACATGGACAAGTAACAAGATCAGTGATAAATCCTTCGAACTTCAAACATTACTGAGACAAAAAAAAACAAATTAAAAAAAATAAAATTAGTTGACAAAAAGGTTTAAAACAATGACATGACATAACATAACTCAAATGTTAGGAAGATGTTTAGAAGTTGAAAACATTAACACACAACCGTTCGAAATAAAATAATAATAATATTTAATAATAATAATTTCACCATTCCCTTTGAGCACATAATGCACAGCAACGACGTGATTTTGAAAATTCTGAGCCAAATTATCGAATAGAGAAAACCAGATTATTTTCAAACTAAACTACTGTGGTTAACACAAATTTTGTAAAACCTGATATGTTAGATTTATTATTATGAATTTCAATTAACGCGCTTCTGAAATAATTAGTTATTACATTACTAGGATAATCAATACCGTACATCATCCAGATATCTAGTGTAATTAATAATCTTTGTTTATCCAATATTCGCACACAATATTCCACACAAGTTAAATTATACATAATTAATAAAGGTGAACACGAGTCGGCAAACTGTCAACATTCGTGCATAAGGTTCCATCTAGTACTGTTATGAATATACGATTCTGCGAGCAGCGAACGGATATCAAATTACTTATACCGAATTGTTTTACCTCTAGGCGTATATTTGATGCTACTTGGGGTTGAGGACCTCTAAGCTTATTAAAGGATACCGAACTGATAGAGTGATATCGATCGGCTCATAATGCAACGTATTCAGTTACCTTATGTCAGAGCAATTCAAAACAAATGAATATTTACTTAATTTCATATTTAAACTAACAGGTATGTAAAAAGAACGGGAATTACATCATTTACTATTACATTTGTTAAAATATTTAAATCATACGCACCAGAAATTTTTAAATTTATATGAAATACATATTAAATAAATTGAAATTGATGCTTTAAAACAAAGTGGAAAACATGATAAGCAGGGTCCTTTTAAACACATTTACCATATAAGTACAGTAAGTTTAGAGAATATTTATAATTATTTGATTTGCTGCTTTCAGTTTTAAGACTCTCTCAGCCGTTCCCCAAGGATCAAAGCTGGGCTCATTATTCGTTCTTATAATCGTCAATGATTTTTGCAACGTAATAGCCTGCAATGAGCCTTGATTTGCAGATGTTTTACACTTTTGGTAAAAGTTAATAAAAACTTATGCATCTTTGAAAATATTAAGACATTACTTGCTCCGTTATAAATTGGACTTCTTTGGCGTGTTCGTCCGTCTGTAAGTTTTACAATCTATGGATGAAAATGCTCAAAGGAAATTTTGGAATAATTATATTTCAAACAATCTGCTTTTGAATTCTTTTAGTATAAGTACTCTAAAAAATAAGTAATTTTATGTTCATAGTTATAATGTACCGATGCTCAAAAATTACTTGAACAACTTAATAATGCCTCTTGGTGAGATTACAAAATTTTACTGGTTGAGAGTCATGAAGTTTATGTTTATGTTTACGTTGTGTAATCAGTAAAACTGTATTTAAAATATTCAACAATTTAAGCGAACAATAAATGTACAAACATATAACAGGGTTTTAACGGCAAAAAATTAAATATCCTTAAATTATTTTATTTCCATTTTTATTAATTACCTATTGACCGAAACAATGTTCCAATATATTGTCAGTAATTTTGGAAACTGAGCTGTTAAATCGATAAAGCAATCATCACTATAGTTAGGTTGCTGCTTAATAGTTTGATATGTAATTGGACGCTTATTACCCGTAAACTGTAATTACGTTAATTATATTTATTGATGGGAACGATGAAAACCTCACTGATTTGAAATTAAATGATTTCTAGTTAACTAAAAATTGTATCGTAATACAATATTATTGTACTATTTTTTATTTTCAATGTTGTATCTTAAAATCGTATTTTTCGCTGAAACATCAGAAAAGGCTTGAAAATATTCTCTCACTTCACAAACATATATTTTCAGAGCTTTTGTCAATAAATATTAAAGAACGTTTCGTAACTTCGCTCAGAACTTTTGGACGAAACAGATTAATTTTATAAATGATATTCGAAGGAAAATAATTCCAGTTTCTGATAAATAAGCACATTATTTTAAATAACTTTTTATTTAATAAATAACATGGTACTACCACGTATAAAGATCGTAAAAATAAATGATTATAAAAAGTTGAAATATGATGCCAGTTTCAAACAAAGACTAGTACAATTTTACAAAACCCTGTGACATGAAATAACATTGTCACTGATAGATGATGTATATAACATGTATGAGAGCGCAATGCAGACTGGTAAAGATTAGTAAGTTATTCATAACTATTAATAATTCAGACGTAAAAAATATCCAGCAAAATTTGTCACTGTAACGGTCTTAAAATGTGAATTCGCCTTTCTTTGACTATCTCGGAAACAAAATAAAATATGAAGTAATTCCATGGCAGTTGTTAAAGCAGTTGATATTTTTTTGTTATCAAAATTTAGTATTACCGGAAAACGTTTATTATAAATTATAAATAAAATAACCATTAAGTAAATTAAGAAAACAATTGCTGTTCAAAAAAAAAAAAAAATACTAATAATGCACTTTATATTATTGTTTATATTATTATTATTATCTACTGTATAAATGAAACTAGTTTATATACTCTGTTTAGTAAGCAAAGGAAATAAAAGTAATTTATTATTAACAGTTGAGTGAGATTAATGGATTTAAAAAAAGAAAGATGTAATAAGTAATAACCTGCTACAAATATTTAAGTCATACCTAACTGGTTTTATAAGCAGACCTGTTTAAGAATATAAATAAAATGAAATCGATCAAATCTAATTCAATTTTCAAATATTTTATTAAATATATGAAATACGTGTATTACTAATATGTAAAAAATTGTAGAATTTTTTGAATAAATAATATGTGACAAAAAATATATTTGTTTGTAAATGAAACGAATTATAAAATTAAGAGTTGGGTCTAAACTTCAAATATATAAATTACTAATTATCAAAAGAATGAAAATGCAGGAAATATAGAATCTTTTGAAGAAAATAATTATACAAATAAAGAATCGTCATTAAGGGCACAAATAAAAAGCACACCGTTAGAATGTGAGATCCAAATATTTACTATAATTTAGCAAGAAAAACTAAATTTTATTTAAATTAAAAATATGTATGTACAGTAATGTGTTTCTAAATTAAATTTAAAATTAAAAATTTTGAGATACTCGTTTTTGTTTATTTTGAAGCAGAACGTAAAAAAAAATTAAATCATTAAAGCATACCATACTATTTAATTTAAAAATTAAATATAAAACAGGGTTACTATTGACAGAAATTAATCATTAATTCATTAAAGAATTAAAAATAGTAATGCAGAGAAATGGAAAAGAAATGCTAATTTCTATGAGAATTGCGCAAATCACTTACTTCTTTCGCATTCTGATGAAGCACTCTAACATAGAGCTCACATAGTTATTTTTTTTTTTTTTTTGCTGGATAAATAAATAATTTAGCAAATATTTTTTTAAAAGTGAAGGCCTTAAATGTTTTACAAGTTTTCTATCTGCTAAGGGCAGTATTGCTGACATGGTTGAAGTTACCCAATTTTTGTTTAAGTGAAGGTTTCGTCTAATATTTCGTCTAATATTATACTTTAATTTTTAACTTATTATAGTAGGAAATTCAGCTTTTTTACAAATAAACCGAGTAAATCTGGTCCATGTAATGTATCAAAATCGTAAACGACCATTCATTTCAAAGTGCCTCTACGACTCAACCTTAAAACAAATCTCGAATACGAGAATTAATTTAATTTTGAAAAGCCGCATTGCCGGAAACCGTCAGTGCTGTTCCGGTAGCACGAAAAAGGAGGAAAAAAGACTCACCTCTGAAGAAGTCAGGTAGCATAATCTCGAATCGGCGCTCTCTATCGATGCCTGCTGAACTATTCCGTATCTTGAAGAGTCGCGATCACTCATGTAATCCGATCTCAGACTGTCTTGTCTATCGAACATATTCCTGAAATCAAAGAGAATTTATTCATAAAATAAATGTTTGTTAATGTAGTCCCAAATATCCGCGATACAAATTGTAAAAATAGTGAAATTAAAATAAATAAAAATAAAATAATGTATAGCAGGAAATACAAAACTAATTTAATTAAAAATTCTGTATAAATGACAAAACGAACACATAAATCATACAACAACCTTAGAGTACATATGAGAGTACATAAATATATTTAACAAAATTCTGTGAATGCGAGTAGAAAACATATAGTTATTGCAAACTTATTATTATTGTTAAAAAGCCTTGTTGAAAAAATGTATAGTTCTGTATGGACATCTTTTGAAAGCAAAAGATGTTTGTTTCCTTTTGAATTGAATAATGAGATGTCTGAGACAAAACTCGATAACATTCCAGTTCTTTTGACAATAATATTTTAAATAAATAAAAAAGCAACTCAAGTAAATTGCAATCATTGTTGTTATTATTTATAACGAAACATATATTCCTTGAAAAAAAATTATTTCCATCTATTTAATGTTATGCTAAAAATATAATTATAAAAATTTCACATGATTACATATGATAATATTTTTTGTTATGAGAAAATAATTTATGTAATTTTCATTTAGGTACACAACTTACTTTACATATTGGGGTTTAATCAAAGATTCAGAATCAGGAGAGGAGTTATTAAAAAATAGAGATTTTTAACAAAAAGCAGGTCAAATGTAAGAATCACGTAGATTATCTTGTTTCTTAAAATAGAAAGAAAAAATGTATAAAAAGTAGACATAAAGAGAAGGTTGGAATAACATACAGGGGGGTCCATGCTTTTCCGTATCACCCATATATAGAAAATATTGCAGATATACAGAGTGCTAATACTAAATTGTTACGCCCGAAAATGGCAGTTAGAACTCATTAAAACAAACAACTTTTCTTAATTAAAATTTTTAATTTGATGCCCCGGTTCGTAGTTATTCGAGTTCTTTTGTTTTTCGAAAAAAAAGTCCCTTATTTTAAGGACTATTGATAAAAAATAAAAATTTTCGAAATTAATTTTCGGCTATCTAAAACATTTGCATTAACAATTATTTTTTTTTTTATAAATAACGAAATGGCGATCGGACACAAAAATTCAAGACAAGATTTTTTGATAACCACTCCATCGATTTTTGAAAGGAAAACATTTATAAAATCCTTAAACTATCTACTACAACATTTGTCCTAACATTTTTTTCAGTCTCTCCAAAAAAAACTATTCATTTTCTTGAATTACAGATAAGTATTAACAAAAAAAAAAAACTATTTAAAACGAAGCAGCTTCCTGCCATTAAACAATGAAACAAAATTTGAGAAGTACACAAAACCGAACAAGATACTTTTAGTAGAAAGTGGTATCTAAATTATCATAAATATATTCTAACTTCAAAGTAATACATTAGAGTAACCACCAACTGTCGATATTACAATTTTCAAATTGTGTATTGAGTGAAATACATGTAGTAAAAGTTCTTTCATCTAAAATCCAATGTTCTGCCACGCCAATATAAAGTAAATTTGCATCGAATACGAATCCCGTTTTAGTAGAACAACTAGTTTTCTCATCGTCGCGTCGCCGTCGCGTCGTCACGTTGAATGCATTCATAACAATACACGAAATACAAATAAAAATGGAAAAGTGGTGATGATAGTTTAAATTAAAAAACATTGACTTTTTATTTAAATTCACAAATAATTTACAGCAGTGCTTGTGCATTCTGAACTGAAACAGTATATTGACATTGCATATAATTTACATAACAAAATATTAGGTCAATAGGGGAAAAAATACCATAATTAAACTACATTTTGCATTTATTTGTTAAAATTATTTCCGTTTCAAAAGAAAGTAGGAATAAAACATATCTACCACTAATTTTATATATTTCGTATAAATTTTAATAAGGATAAATCTAAAGTTTTTTCATTGAAGTTTTAAGAATATATTTTTGTATTATTTGAATTCTAGATTTATTCTTCAAAGGTTGTGGTTAATTTCGTTAAAATTTATTTAAAAATGTTGACAAGATTAATAATTGGGAAC
Source organism: Lethrus apterus (assembly GCA_018397195.1). Classification (NCBI taxonomy): domain Eukaryota; kingdom Metazoa; phylum Arthropoda; class Insecta; order Coleoptera; family Geotrupidae; genus Lethrus; species Lethrus apterus. Next base: position 11,700 of record JAFFZR010000060.1, read on the forward strand.
TAGTCCTCACATAAAGATATATTTAAAAAGTACTTTTTATTACTTTGAAAAGTGAACACATTGAGCAAAGTTCAATACAAATTATGTTTTTATGTTTTTAGCAAGATGGCAGAAAAAAATTTAATTTTAAGTTATTCCGTAGTATTCAAGTTGTAAGAAAGAATTTTGGTATTTATTATCGTTTGAAAAGAAAATCCATAGTTATTAAACGAGGGTTTCGTAACATTAATTGAAGCAAGTTGTTTATAAAGGAAATGTTATTGATTATAGTTACTTATATGTTTTTCCATCCATTGGGGGTCGATGTACAAAGTTGTTAGATTTTTTAGATCAATGGGTATGTTTTCTTCCTTAGTTTTTTTTTATTTTTAATCAGTGATTCTTGGATATTTATCTTTATGTAATTATTTTGTTACTGAGTAATTTGTAATTGAATATCTGGAGTGCATCTTATTTTTAACTATTTTTAATTTATACAGATCTACATCAGATCAGATTCATCAGATGAATTTTTTAGTTTCTCATCAACAAATCAAATGTTTTGTATAAATAAAAAAATATATATAAATACTATGGATTCCTTCATTTATATATATATATTTATTGTACTATTGCTTGATAGTTCTTCACTAACATTTTTAATAAAAAAAAAAAAAAAAAAAAAAAAAAAAAAATTTTAAATTTTTCAAACAAAAAAAA